>JALIGW010000040.1:4429300-4556800 GCA_023053685.1 Diadophis punctatus similis
ATACGGTAGTTCAATATTGGCACTAGAACCCTTCATTGTACCAGGTAACAGCTAAAGGGAGGCTGGGCAGGCCAAAATAGGCTTTCTTAGGTAAGTCCTTTTGAGGACCTCCTTCCTAGGAAAATGGATAGAAGGCTTCAGGATCTCATATTTGACTTGGGCTGGAGAGGGGAGAAATTACAAATAGTTTTAGGAAAGGAAGCACAGAAAGTGATTGTGGGGTCCTTGGTGCTCTCTGAGCTCGATGGTTTCCTTGCTGGCTACAACTAACAGCAAACAACAGCCTAATCAAGGAGCCACCAAGACTACTCCCATCAACACTGACAGGGCAAGCCACTAGTAGATATAAATAAGAGCAAACTCCACTCCCTTCTAGCACTGATGATGTTACCTAGTTTGGCAATGAAATGTCTGCAAGAAAAATGTCTTTGAGGACTGCAAAAGGAATGAGCCAATGATTTTTGGGTGGGTGGGATGGTTCTGCCTCTTTCCCATATTCAGAGTTCCTTTGTTTTTTTCCCTTATCCTTTTTCTATATTGTATAAAATGCAAGTAGTATATTATTTGGATGCAGTGGTATTGCAGGGTTGCCTACTTATTATGAAGACTCTTGATATTTAAACCTTTAAGACAAAGAAAAAGCTTATGTCAATCTTATGATTTCTAAAGTATTAATGTTGATAAGCATGTTTCCTTAAACTTTACATCTAGAGCCAAGTGTGGCATTGATAAACAACTGCAATTATTTGATATATAACAAACAATTGTATCATAAGCATAACATTTACTGCTAAGGACATCATTATATTGTTACTTATTGTTGTTGGTGTATATTAGACAAAGGGGGAAAAAGAATAAAGTTTAAAAACTGTTTTGTTTCTAACTTCCCCCTTCTTCTCCCATCTTAGTTATATGTAAGTTACTATCCTTGCAAATTAGAATATATTGAAGTAGATGAATTTGGGTTAGGACTGGGGACCTATTGTGCCTCTAAAACTGTTTCTCAACTCGATCATTTTAAGATGATGGATTTCATCTCTCAGAATTCCCCAGCCAGCATGATTAGCATGAACCAATTTGCAGCATTCATAAGCATTTAATACCCCCCCCCACAACTATATAATAAGTATCTATATTTTCCGTGCAATTTTTTTATTCTGTAACACCCATTATGAAGAATCAAAGTAAGACAACGCGCTGATATAAACCCAGTTGAGATTACTTGCTAATCCCATTCTTCAGTCTGCAAATCATATACAGATAGTCCTCGATTAACAATCATTCATTTAGCGATTGGCCAAAGATACAAAGGCACTGGAAAAAGTAACTTATGGCTGATCCTTGCACTTAATTTTGCACTTAAAATTGCACTTAAAGAACTGCAGAAAAAACAATTACTGCCAACCTGCCTTCCATTGAGGACCTGTACACTGCACGAGTCAAAAAGAGGGCCGTGAAAATATTTACAGACCCCTCGCATCCTGGACATAAATTGTTTCAATTCCTACCCTCAAAACGACACTATAGAGCACTGCACACCAAGACAACTAGACACAAGAACAGTTTTTTCCCCGAACGCCATCACTCTGCTAAACAAATAATTCCCTCACCACTGTCAAACTATTCACTAAGGCTGCATTACTATTACTATTAGTCTTCTCATCGTTCCTATCACTCATCTCCTTCCACTTATGACTATATGACTGTAATTTGTTGCTTGTATCCTTACAATTTATATTAATATTGTTTCCTGATTGCTTATTTGTACCCTATGACAATCATTTAAGTGTTGTACCTCATGATTCTTGACGAATATATCTTGTCTTTTTATGTACACTGAGAGCATATGCACCAAAGACAAATTCCTTGTGTGTCCAATCACACGTGGCCAATAAAGAATTCTATTCTATTCTATCTATTCTATTCACTTACAACTGTTACAGCATCCCCACAATCATGTAATCAAAATTGGGACGCTTGGCAACCTGCGTGTATTTATGACAGCTGAGCCACCCAGGGTGTTGTGATCACTATTCCAATCAACTTCTGACAAAGTCAAGGGTGGGAAGCTGGATTTGCTTAACCAACTGTGTGATTCACTTAACAACTGCAGTGATTCACTTATTACGCATGGCAAAAAATGTTGTAAAAATGGGCACAATTTACATAACAAAGAGCCTTGGTGGCGCCGTGGTTAGAATGCAGTATTGCAGGCTAAATTCTGCCAACTGCCAGCAGTTCGATCCTGACCGGCTCAAGGTTGACTCCGCCTTCCATCCTTCTGAGGCCAGTAAAATGAGGACCCAGATTGTTGGGAGGAAATAAGCTGACTCTGTAAACTGTTTAGAGAGGGCTGTTAAATCAGTGTGAAGTGGAATGTAAGTCTAAGTGCTATTGCTAACTGCCTTTCTTAGCAACAGAAATTCTGGTTTCAATTATAGTTGGAAGTCAAGGACTAATTGTACAGGCTTCCGCCCCCCCCCCCCCAATTTAAATTTAAAACAATCTGGTAAGAAAGCCAAAACCAAAAGCGGATCTTTAAAGGGTTAGCAAATGAGGCCCCCTTCTGCTTAGTTAAATCTAGACAGAAGTGACAATGACATTTGAGTGTCACAGGACTCGTTAGCTGGCTCTGATTTCTTGCCAAATCAGCCCACTTTAGCTTTATTAATAAATCATTATGTAATGTACTATTGGCAGACACACTGCAATATCAGGTTTTTGAAACATTTTTTGAAATTATGGTATAATTCAAAAAATGCAGATTTCCCCCAGCTTCATTTTCTTTCTGAACTTGAACCAGGGGCGGGTTGCTCCTAACTCGCTACCGGTGCACTGTGCGTGCATTGCCATGTTGCGTGTGCGTGCTCGCTACATGTGCCCCATTGCGCAATTTTGCTTCTGTGCATGCGTGGAAGCAAAATCTTGCAAAAATCTTGTGAGGGGACGTGCGTGTGCACACAATTTTGGCGATTTTTTGCTTCCGCACATGCTTTTCTTGCTCATGTAATCTCTTATTGTTGCAAATTAGAATACACTGAAATCGGTGAATTTGAGTTAGGATGGAAGACCTATTGACCTAGGTTGTAGGTTAGACCAGCGGTTCCAACCTTTACGGCTTAGTAGCCTGGTGGGGAGAGAGAGGGAAACTGTCCCATGGAAAGGGTTGGCTTTTGTGCATAATCATGTGTGCCCGTCAGCCCGCCGCTTGCACAAGTTGAGCTGCGCACATGCATGTGCACGCCAGCCACTCATGCGGCCCAGTTCTGAACAGGCCACAGTCTGGTAGTGGGCCTCGACCCGGGGGCTGGGGACCCCTGGGTTAGACTAACTTAAACAAAATGGAGAAGATAGCAGTTGAATAAATAACAAACAAACAAATAAACCACTTTCATGTTGGGGTCAAAAAAGTTTACATAGCCATGAAGTCACCTGGGCTGCTACACTATCTGGCGGCAAAAAATCCAGATATCCATAAGTGATTATTGAGATTTTTGCAGCTTAGATAGGCTAGCCTTTCAAGACTTTGTACTCGCTCTGTCAATAAAATGTTCTTTCCAACAGCTCTTCCCCTGGGAACATACCTACTCATGGATCGCTATAGAAACAACTCCTCCTGGATGTTACCAGGTTGTTCTAACCCATCAGTGGTTTCCCCCCCCCCCTGAAGTCAAGGTGAGTCATAGCAGAAACAAATGAAATTGATTCAGACCTGCAATATTTTTTTATGTGAAACAAAGCACCATTTCTGACAGATGGCAGTCCAGTCTCTTCTTGAAAGCCTCCAGTGATGAAGCTCCCACAACTTCTGAAGGCAACTTCTGTTCCATTGGTTGATTGTTCTGTCAGAAAATTTCTCCTTATTTCTTATCAAAGGCCTGGCGGCTAAACCATATAGAACGGCTGCAGGTTTTGGGTTTGGCTAGTCTAAAGAAAAGAAGAATTAGGGGGGGCATGATAGCACTATTCCAGTATTTGAGGGGCTGCCACAAAGAAGAGGGGAGGTCAAATTATTCTCCAAAGCACCGGAGGGCAGGACACAAAATAATGGGTGGAAACTAATAAAAGAAAGAAGCAACCTGGAATGAAGGAGAAACTTCCTAACAGTGAGGACAATTAACCAGTGGAACAGCTTTGCCTTCAGAAATCGCGGTACTTTATCACTGGAGGTTTTCAAGAAGAGATTTGACAGTCACTTGTCTGAGATAGTATAGGATAGGTTCTCCTGCTTGAGCAGGGGGCTGGACTAGAAGACCTCCAAAGGACCCTTCCAGCTCTGTTCTGTTCTGTGTTGAACCTCTCCTTGTTCAGTTTCCATCCCCATTTGGAGGACAGCAGCTTGGAAATGTAAGTCTTTAGGTTTCCTGCCGGTTGCCCGAGCGATTTGTGCCAGATCAGAAGGAACAAGGTGTGCCTGATCATCCATAATCTTCCTAGCAATTTTCGGAGATGAAAGGGGGGGATTGAAAAAGAGCCCCCCCACCCCAGTCCTGTATTTGCAAAGCGCTGTTAAGACCACGTTAGAAAAGAAAACAGTCGGGCGGAGGCGAGATGAGCTCCGGAGAGCGGCCGAGCAGATGCCAGGCGGGGATTAAAGAGACGGGGCGAAGCTCCGGCAGCTTCCCTGATTGGCTCAGCGAAGCATCTCTCAACCCCCCGCCGTCCCCCCTCCCCACGTTCCCCTCCCCCCACGTCTCCTCTGCCTTATAAGCGCGTTCGGGAGCCCGGTTGGCCAGACCTGACCTGACGGGACTGAGGCGAGCTCGGCCTGTGGCTGCGAATGAGAACTCGCGAGCGCGCACGCTACGAACCGAGTTCCTCCGCCTGCCGCTAACCCTCCCGCAAGCCGTTTCGCGGAGCGCCGGTGGGAAGGCTCGGAGCTCCACGCCTGGACCGGAGGCGCCTCACGCCCCGAGGGCGCGCATCTCCATCGCGGCTCCAAAGCACCGACGCGCTCCCTTCCCTTCCCTTCCCGCTAAGCCTTAATGCCCGGCTGCGGGATTGCGCCTCCTGCCGTCCGAGCCCTGAAGCCGCCTAGAGCCGAGGAGGCTGCCAAGCTGGCGAAAGTGGCCGCGGCGGCGGCAGCTCCTGCGGCGAGCAGCCGGGACTTGGAAGTGCGCGCCGCCGCCGCCTCTTCCTCGCTGCCCGCGGCGGTGCGGGGCGCACTGGAGCTGGCGGAAGCCCGGCGGCGGCTGCTGGAGGCGGAGGGCCGGCGGCACCTGGTCTCGGAGCTGGAGAGCCGCGTCCAGCATCTGCACCGCGTCTTCATCGAGGCCGAGCTGCGCATGGCCACCCGAGCCGAGACTCTCGGTCGCCTGGGCAGCGGCGTGGCTCAGGCCGAGCTTCACCTCACGGCGCACGGGCAGCGCCTGAAGAAGACCGCCAGGCGCTACAAAAAGGCCCGCCCGCCCGCCTTGCTGGCCTCGGCGCTGGCCCTGAGCAGCTGCGTGCCTTGGGCGGCCTGCCGGATGAGGCGAGGGGGCGGCCCGGAGCCGCCGGAATCCCCGTTCCGGAGGAGTTTGCCGCGCGCGGCGGCGGCTTTGAGCCCGCTGGAACGGAGCGAGACGGAGCCGCGGAAGAGCAACGGCGCCGCTTCGTGAGCGTCCCCGGAGGGCTGCAGCCGGCAGGGAAGGACTAGAAGACCTCCAAGGTCCCTTCCAGCTCTATTCTGATTGATTGATGATTGATTGATTGACGTGCTGCGCGCAAAACCTGGGACGATCCGGATCGGAAAGGGGAAAGGGAGGCTGCCGGAAATGGGGACCGTGAGGCGGCAGCTGTTCCTCCCTTCGACGCTCGTGACTCTCGCCGCATTAACCGGTGGCCGCTCGCCCGCCCATCTCCCGCGGACTGGCTTCTGCTCAGTCTTAGACTTTGCTAAACTCGGGTTTGATAGATGGGGGGTTCAGCCACAGCTTAAGCCAGCATCTAGTTATTTGGGCATGGCATGTTGTATGAATACCACAATTGCGTTTTGTTGACTCACCTTTAAGCGTCTTGTGTGAATTCAGCAAACTGATGGGGTTAGAGAAATGTTTCATAACCTAGAGTAATATCTGAAAGAGTACAGGGACATCAATAATTTTCATATTATCCATACATTATGGAATTAATAATCCTGTGTATTTGAAATTAATGCCCTGAAATGAAATGCAGAGCATATTTTTTAGGGGGGAAAACTTCCAATTATTTTTCAAAATAAGACTTTTAAAATAATATTGAGATTGAAATTCCTGTTACATCTAAATTTTCTATGTAGAGGAGATGCTTGCCAGCTGACATGAATTCCAATGTTCATCTGCCTAGCTTCATATATTAAATTATTTTAACCATTTTTGCAATATTCCGTACTTGAGTTAGCATTTTTAATGCAGAGGATTGATGATGTCCCCAAAAGCAGCAATCATTAAAAAAAAGCTAGGTCAATTGTCAACCTTATCTTGTAATTCTATCAACAAACTTAAAAGTAACATATGCCCTAAAATTAGTTCAGGCATAAACAAAATATTTTAGTAAATTGATTCTCTTCTCTCTTCTCCCTCCCTCCCTCTCCCTCTCCTCTCTCTCTCTCTCTTTCTCTCTCCCTCCTTCCTTCCCTCCCTCCCTCCCTCTTCTCTTTCTCTCTCCCTCCCTCCCTCTCCTCTCTCTCTCCCCCTCCCCCCTCCCTCCCCCCCTCTCCCTGCAGCTTCTGAGATGGCAGAGGTTGGAAACAGCCAGGAGAAGGTGGATTGTGCACTGACTTGGTTTGATAAGGTCACCCTCATTTCTAGTCAGCAGGACAACAGTTGCTTTGCTTTGATCTTTGTCTCTTAAACCGCTTTTTAGTCCACCCTTCTCTGACAGCATCAGTTCTCTGAATCCTTAATCGTCATGGCCACTGGCGAAGGTTGCTTGACTCAGTGGGAATCCAGGAAGAAGAAATGTTGATGGACTTCAAGGTAGCCTGGAAGACCAGAAAGAGCTGTGTGTTTCTGCCAGCTTTTTAAAGCAAGGAGTAGCTTAAATGATGCCTTCAGGCCCTTATATGTTATAAGTTTCTTCTGGACATAAATGAAAAATTTATGTGCATGGGCAGAATTAAGTGATTAGGCCGCCTTTCTTTTGCACTTTCAATACAAGTTTCTTGGTCTTTTGAATTCATGCTGTGTGTTAATCTGAAACACAATATGAAGAAAATGTTGCAACATTGATCTTTTCATTTAGCAGGCCTGCGTGGGGGGGGTATGGTGTACACACACACACACACACACACACACACCACTGACACTGTTGCTTTGAACACTGAAATGTTTTTCAAAACACAAATAGCCCATCCTAAAAATGCTTTTGGAGAAAAGCCTCACTAAGTTTCGGTTGGGTAGCTCCATCATTTTGGAACTGATATTTATTTGTACAGTCTAAGCAGCATAAGAGCCAATTTGGTAAGGTGGTTAAAGCCCCCAGGCTACAAACTGGGAGACGGTGAGTTCTAGTTCTGCCTTAGGCACAGAGGCAAATGGGTGACCTTGGGCCAGTCCCTCTCTCTCAGCCCCAGGAAAGAGACCATGGCAAACCACTTCTGAAATCTTGCCAAGAAAACTGCAGGGACTCAACAAGGCAGTTGCTAGGAATCTGCACTGATTTGAAGGCACACACAAGCAGCAACGGTTATAATTGCATCATATACCAATTCCCAAAACACAAGTGTTTAAAATTCGGCTCATTTTTTGCATTGAAGACAGTCGTGCTAGTTTGGACAGCAATCAAAACTATACAGATGTATAGCGTTTTATCGTTCACGGTATTCCTTTTTCACGTGGGGAAGCAGGAAGAGCTGATTGAAGGAAAAGAGAGGCCCTGCAAAAGTTTAATTGGCAATTCTCTGAAAAATATTGTTTCCCGTCTAGAAAATTACTGGTATTACATAAGTTGCTGTATTGTGATCAGTGTTCAAAAAGTTTAAACTTCTGATTATTACCTATCTAGAGAATGCTAACTTTAGGAAAAAGTTGATGTAGACTTTGGTGATGCTATCCATGGATCATTAGGACATGCAAACAACCCATGTCCTAAAAAAAAAATTACCTCAATGGTTGCATGTCAGGTTTTATTAAAGGCAGAAGAATAGGACTGAGAGATAGTGAAAGGTGGAAATCCTGGATAGGAATTAATTATAATTAAATGCTGCCCTGATTGAAAATTATATATGCTAGGATGAAGCCAAAAACACATTCCCTGATTAAGTTAGGTTTTCCGTGAAGTGTGTCTATTCCCTGAGCATATAATACTTTCTTCTCGGAAATATACAGTGCAGGAGCTTAACATTAGATGGGCTCACCACCATAATTAATTTGGTTATTGGATTTATCTTTTGGGGGGGTTGACGTACATTGAATCATTTAACTGGCTGGGTTCATACAACACACTGAAAATGAGTTAAAAACTAAGCTATCTGAACTTAACATGCAATGTAAATACAGCTGCTAGATATTTAGCTGACCGTGCTAAGTATGTTCTCCCAAAGCAATCAATGTAATACTAAAACGTATAGGCAGAAGTAAATCCTGTAGAATTTGACATTTTGTAATCTCCGCTAAGTGGGCATAGAATTGCAGCCTAAAAAAGCCCAGCCTTTTGGCCCAGCAGATGGCTTGTTAACAGCTTTTATTTATAGAGTAAAAAAGTAGGTTGGATAAAGAAAAGTGGGCACAGCTTTCAAATGTACTTTGAGGGAGGATTAACATCTGTTCTGATCTAGCTGCCTGCAATATTCCTGGGTCAAAAAGATAGCAAAACTGATACTTCATTATATTTCATCAGGAACGCCTTCTGTTCCCTACAACGGTATCTCTGTGGGGGAAAAAAACACGAAGTTATTTGAGGAGCTTTGATGCATATCTTTAAAAACTAGGGGGGGGGAAAGCCCCCTTTCAAAAATTGCTTTGTGGGAGTACAAGGGAGAGCTCCAGTTACATCAGGGAAGTCCAACCATGGCAACTTTTAAGACCTGTGGACTTCAACTCCCAGAATTCCCCAGCCAACCCATTCTGGCTAGGAAATTCTGGGAGTTGAAGCCCACAAGTCTTAAAATTGTCGAGGGTGGACACACTCCTGATTTATATATAGAGAGACAGTGGTTTGTTGTGTAATTTTAAGGCCCCATCATTTCTGATGGATAATAACTCTCCTGCAATGAATGTATGTTTTTTATAGCATAGGCATCCACTGGAAAGAAACATCATTTGTACCTAAATAAATATATTTTTCACTGTATATTGTCTGTGATATTGCATCAGAAGTGGGAAGAAAAAGGTGAGATGCCAAGGAAAGCAAATCTTACACAGGGTGATACTCGGCGGTGGGTTGCTCCCAGTTCGGCCCGGTTCTGTGAACCGGTAGCAGTGGGAGGCTCCGCCCACCTTCCCGGGACGCTTCTGTGCATGCGTGCTCGAACCGGTAGCAACGGGTTTTAGAACCCACTACTGGTGATACCTTGGGAGAAGAACTTGAGGACTCCTATATGGACCATATGAATATCCATCGAGCCTGAAGTACCTTGAATTCAAGAAGCCTTCAGCAGAAGAATACAGAAGTTTGCATTTCATACCTTTATTTATTTATTTTGTGAGATTTATATACCGCCTCACAGTGCAAGCACTCTCTAAGCGGTTTACACCAGTAAGTAATGTATATTTATATTGCCCCCAACAATCTGGGTCCTCATTTTACCTACCTCGGAAGGATGGAAGGCTGAGTCAACCTTGAGCCGGTGAGATTTGAACCGCTGATCTGCGGATCAGTGTCAGCTAAAGTGGCCTGCAGTACCTGCCTCTAATCGCTGCGCCACCTCGGCTCTTTGATCTATGCATGGGAGATCCGGAGTAGCCTCATTCCAAATTGGAGTGCTTTTTAGCTAGATTCATGGAAATTGGAGCGAGGGACAACACTTAGCATCACCACTACAGACTAAATCAGGGGTCCCCAAACTTGGCAACTTTAAGACTTGTGGACTTCAGTTCCCAGATTCTGGGAGTTGAAGTCCACAAGTCTTAACGTTGCCAAGTTTGAAGACCTCTGGACTAAATTGTAGGCAAATGCATTGTTGGGTGCTTGAAAAAAGCTGCAACATTGGTGTGTAAATGGAAATAAATATCCAGTATCTTGCTTAGATGGGATGGCACCCACAAATGGTAGGCAGGGATGAAAACAAAAATGCAACGTACAGAACAAGAGACCATTTTCTCCATTCAATCTTAATTGAGATTTAGCAGCAGACTCAATGCTGATTGTCCTTTTAGGGGTAAACGCAGCTGTGTGTGAGCTGAGGTTGAGACCCAAAAAGGGTTGTGGAACCACAGAAAAGGCTCCATTTCAGCTGCATTTTTTCCCTGGCCTGGAAAAACATGGGTTTAACTGCCAAGATTATAGATAGATTACAAAGGAAGGTTAAGGTCCCATGCCTTGGGTGTAAAAAAATTCCTTGAATCAAATCTCAGGATCTCCAGATCAGGGGTGGGTTCTACTTACCTTCCCTACTGGTTCGGGGGTCACACCGGAAGGGCGCATTTTGCGTGCACGCACTTGCTACGCTCGTGCATGCACCCCCGTCGCTCCCGGGTTAAACTGGTCTGAGCATGTGCAAGAGGCTTTGTGCATGCACAGAGGGTTATTTTCTCGTAAATTTGGCTCTGGTTGACGGATTTCAAGCCGGAGGACCGGTTCGGGGGCGTGTCCAGCTGGCCTTCACTGTTGGTTCGGCGAGTAGGGGGAAATTCCCACTACCAGTTCTAGCGAATCAGACCAAACCGGCAGGAACCCACCTCTGCTCCAGATAGATCTGGAAAATATATCTATCTGGTGTCGGGAAAATCGAGGAGGTAAATCCAGAAATCCAGATCAGTGCTCTGGATCAATAAAAGATAGGATTCTAGGATTGTTATATGTTGGAAGAAAGGGAGACCAGCTCCATACCAGCACAGACCCACTGTCTACAGCAGCATTTCTCAACCTTAGTAACTTTTAAGATGGATGGACTTCAATTTCCAGAATTCTGGGAGTGGAAATCAACCCATCTTAAAGATGCCAAGGTTGAGAAATATTGTTTCACAGTAATTGGCAGTAATGTCTCATATCCCATCTAGCAAAATAAGGGAAGGAAGTAGAGGAATGTTCATGGGGCACTGAGAAGGTAGAAGTCCATCTCTATGAGACAATGGAAGTATAACACATTATTATTAATTGGAGACAATGGAAGTATAACACATTAACTGGAGACAATGAAATTAACTGGAGACATTAACTGGAGACAATGGAAGTATAACACATACTCCACATCAGCTTATGGGAGAGGGTGGTCTATGTTGATCCTCATAAAACTAGTTCCCTTCTGTAAAATGCAACGTTTACACATTCAGAACACAGAGATTTCTGGTGCCCTCAACTCAGATGCGAATGAATCTACTGCAAGTGGCTTTGATGATGGCAGTGAGATTCAAAGTTGCCAGGTAAGAATGTAGAATGCAAATGAGGTGGGCGGGTCCGCATAGAAAATAGGTTTGTGACATATACAGCTCCAGTTCGGTGCGTGGTTTAATGAGTAACTGTAATGTAACCATGGATACATTAAATAAAGGTAATCCTTCATGGATTTGATCCGTTGAGGAGTTTTGGTGGGTGACAGAAAGGAAGCGATTAGGTCACAGATTTGGTACTGATGCTTCCAAAGGTCCTTATGCTTCTCTTCGTTTTCCTGTGGCAAGCCAGTGCTGGGAAGGAAGCACCATCCTTTAATGACACCATGATTATAGGCATGAGGCTGGAGAATAGTAGCAAGGCCCCGGCAACCATTTTGGAAGAAGGCATGATCCAAGTGGTGGAAGGAAGCCTGATTTACCTTCGGATCTATGGTAAAGGCATCCACAAATTCAGCTGGCAGAGGATTCAGTTTGTGGAGATGAGTTCCTTGACTTCTTTTATTAGGAACTTTTCAGTCTGCCCTCAAAGAACAAGCGATTTATTGATACAGCCGTACAGCGGCGACGTGCAAAACACTTCTGCCATACTCTCTGTGAAGGTCCAGATCCTGCGAAAGAATATCCACTTCAAGGACTACATGATGTGCCTCGAGGATCATCGTGGGAAATCACGGCAGCTGCTCAAGGATAGTCACTTATGCCTCCGAGTGGTAGAGGACAAAAGTTTGCAGCTACCCCGCTGGCTTGAAATTACCATAGTAGTTTCCCTCTTGGGGCTCTCGGGGGTGTTTAGTGGCCTCACCCTAGGCCTAATGGCCCTTGACCCTATGGGATTGCGCATTGTGAAAAATTGTGGCACGCCCAAGGAGAGGGACTATGCCACCAAGATCGAACCCCTCCGAAGGAAGGGGAATTATTTGCTCTGTTCTTTGCTGCTCGGTAACGTTTTAGTCAATTCTTCTCTCACCATATTGTTGGACACAGTTATTGGGGAAAACGTTTGGTCTATTGTGATCTCTACTATTTCCATCGTCCTCTTTGGGGAGATCCTTCCACAGGCCATCTGCTCCCGTCATGGTTTGGCAGTAGGGGCCAATACCGTCTTCATCACCAGGTTGGTTATGTTAATCACATTCCCGGCTGCCTTCCCTATCAGTAAGCTCTTGGACTACCTTCTTGGGAAAGAAATGGGCACTGTCTACAACCGAGAGAAACTGATGGAGATGCTTCGATTGACTCAGCCTTATAACGACTTGATGAAAGAAGAGCTGAATATCATCGAAGGCGCCCTGGAGTTGAGGACTAAGACAGTGGAAAGCGTCATGACCCAATTAAAAGACTGCTTCCTTCTCAGCAGCGATGCCATCCTGGACTTTGATACGATGACCGAGATCCTACAGAGTGGCTACACCCGGATCCCAATCTACACGAGGGAAAAGAAGAACATTGTTGACATGTTGTATGTCAAAGATCTTGCGTTTGTCGATCCAGATGATAGTACTCCACTCAAGACAATCACCAAGTTTTACAACCACCCAATCCATTATGTCTACGACACTACCAGACTGGATGCTGTGCTCGAAGAATTCAAAAAAGGTAACGACAGAGTGGATTTCATGCCGGCTTTGGGATGGTTTATAAAATAGAACAATTAAGGGATGTTTAGGACAGGGAAAAGCGGCTGTCCTATTCTTTTTATAAAAGGGGTTGTGGTCAGTCACACAACTACCTCCATGTAGGTAGCGAAATCAACTTTTCTAGAGGTTTGCACAATTCTTGCTCATATGAGCACACTTCTCCCCCTCCTTAAAGTTTGGTAAAGATCCAATAGTTTGCTTTTATGTTTGAACAAGGAGAAAAAAAATATATAGCAATAGCAATAACACTTAGACTTATATACCGCCTCACAGGGCTTTACAGCCCTCTCTCAGCGGTTTTACAGAGTCAGCCTCTTGCCCCCAACAATCTGGGTCCTCATTTTACCCACCTCGGAAGGATGGAAGGCTGAGTCAACCTTAAGCCTGGTGAGATTTGAACTGTTAAATTGCAGGCAGCCGGCAGGCAGCAGCAGTAGCCTGCAGTACTGCACTCTAACCATTGTGTCACTGCGGCTCATTGGTAATAAAAGCCAATAAGAAAATAAATTAAGAGTAACAATTTTTTTCATAAAATGTATATTTGCAGTAGAATTTCTTCATCATTTTGATGCTATAATTATTGAACAGAGAGATATGTCTAAAACAGGCCACTCGAACTGGCAGTCCATGGGCCGGATGTGTCACATGCCTACCCTGGCTCCGCAAAGGCAAAAAACGTCAAGATAAATCACGATACCTCACGTGATGCAATCAGGTTTGACACCCATGGTCTAAAATCTTGATCCAAAATGCCTTCTATGTTAAAAATATAAGCAAGAGTTTGTATAAACTGTTGTAAGACAATATTTATTTATTTGTTTGTTTGTTTGTTTGTTTGTTTGTTTGTTTGTTTGTTTGTTTGTGAGATTTATATACCGCCTCACAGTGCAGGCACTCTCTAAGCGGTTTACACCAGTAAGCAATGTATATTTATATTGCCCCCAAAAATCTGGGTCCTCATTTTACCTACCTCGGAAGGATGGAAGGCTGAGTCCACCTTGAGCCGGTGAGATTTGAACCGCTGACCTGCGGATCACAGTCGGCTAAAGTGGCCTGCAGTACTGCCTCTAACCGCTGCACCACCTCGGCTCATATGTAAGGCAATAGGCACCCCGGCTCGAACCAGAAAGATAAAGATAAAGGCTTCCCTTGTCCAGTTGTGTCTGACTCCAGGACACGACTGGACAATTGTGTCACCTCTGTTTCTTAGCCAGCATTGTCTGAACACATTTCCATGGTCATTTGGCCAGCATGACTATATGCTGAAGTGCACGGAACACAGTTACCTTCCCACCGAAGTGGTACCTGTTTATCTACTCGCAGTTGAATGCTTTTGAACTATTAGGTAGGCAGGAGCTGGGGCAAGTAACGGGAGCTCCCCCTGTCCAGTGTCCAGGTCTTCAACCTGGGCTGTCAGTTTTCTACCTGACCAGCTCAGTGTCTTTAACCACCGAGGTTTCACGCCCACTAGCTCTGAACCAAGGTGACATGAAATAGGTTATTTATCAGACATAACCTTTACTAGATTTTACAAAGCCGAATTCTATTTTTAAAGGACTACTTTGATGTGACTCTGATCATAGCAAAATAACTTAATCTGTCCCACAGGTAAGTCTCACCTGGCCATTGTCCAAAAGATACATGAGTTTAGCCATGAACAAGTCTTTGAAGTGGTAGGCTTAGTAACCTTGGAGGATGTCATTGAAGAAATCATCAAGTCTGAAATTGTGGATGAATCGGATATTTACGGTTAGTTTTATTCTTAAATAGTTGCAGAGAATAGTTGTATCCATATGTGTGAGGGAGACAACAACAGAATCTCACTTTGTATCTCACATAGTCACACATTTTGTGGGACCTTAAAGATGAGTGGGTTTATTATTGCATAAAGATTCTGGTAATTGTCATAATAAACGTATTAGTCTTTGAAGATCCTACACCATCCTTCTTGTTTCTGATGCTAATGGTTTCTCTTCTGCAAATGGTTTTGATAGAAACCCTGTATGATTATACACCTGCACCTCACTTTTGAAGGGTGAGGAGTTTTAGAAAGGTTGAAACTTATTCCAGATTCAGCTTCTTTAAATGAAGCTGCTGCAGGAGCATAGTTTCTTTATGGAAGATAGACTGGAATAAGTCTGTGCCACTTCAGAAGGCATAATGAAGAAAAAAGATGTAAAATTAAACAAAATGGAGGGTAGAGAACTGCCAGGAGCAAGCAACAAGAACCATAGAAGCTTTATTGCTAGGCACCTATGTTACAAGAATCTCCCAGACTAACTGCATTCCCTTGGGAATGGTCAGATAAGACTTCAAAGATTCTGTTGGAGGTCAGGCTTCTGCTGCTTTTTGCACCACAAGGATTCTAAACTAGACCCACTCTTAACACCTCCCTCCAGTCTAGCTGGAACTGCTTGAAACTGATACAAAAGGGTGGAAAATACCCGGGTTTCTCCTCCTGCCCACATAAAGCTTTATCATCTGGAAATATTCTTTTCATATGCTCCCAGGTCCGCATCAGGACACTCTATATAAATAATATTTGTGACTATGGAACGCAGTTCCCTGTATTTTCTATTTTAGTGCATTTACTGGTATATCCCACTTTTTTTTTTAGATTCTTGTTTGGACACATGCTTTCTCTTTTTAATTCCCACATCTTTTATATCTTCTCGCTTTTTCTAATTTTTTAAATATTTTTTTCTCTGATGTATCCTCTACAGCTTTTCAACCCCCCCCCCCCTTATGTTGGTCTATGACTGTAATAAAGATTTGATTTGATGTGATTTGAAGCTGGTGGGTCAGACTGAGAGAGTACCGTGTTTCCCCGAAAATAAGACCCTGTCTTATATTTTTTTTGAACCCCGAAATAAGCGCTTGGCCTTATTTTCGGGGAGGTCTTATTATTTTGGGGCACGTGGAGCAAGACAGGGCTCCTCTTGCCATCTTACCTGATTTCCAGCTCTGTCTCCCTAACCCTACCCAGAGGAAATGGTGGGGTCCGGCTGCGCATGCGTTTAAATATTTTCAGGGAGGGCTTATTTTCAGGGGGAGGGCTTATTTTGGGGGGAGGGCTTATTTTTGGGGAAGGGTTTATTTTTGGAGGAGGGCTTATTTTCGGGGGATGTCTTATTTTCGAGGAAACACGGTAGTTGGTTCAAAGTCACCCACGGTTGAGCGGAGAGTTGAATCCGGTTCCCTCCACTTCAAGTCCATCTCCTGGATAACATCTACCTTGGCGGTGCTCAGTGAAACAGAGGGAGTGGCTAGCATGGCTGTCAGCATGAATGTGTAGGTGACATTTTCTTTGCTTTCCACCTTTGCAGTTGACAATCGATCTAAAAGAAAAGTCACTGGGCTAAGGAAGTGGGATTTCACTGCGTTCAGGGATTATGAAATGGAAACAAAGATCTCCAAGCAGCTACTCCTGGCTGCCCATCGCTTCCTCTCCACAGGTAGGACGTCAGGCACAAGCCCAAAGCCAACACACCAAACCCAATGGAGTCCAATCCTCTATTTGCTTAACCCAAATGGACAGAATCTCACCGAACTAAAGTTATAACCTTCTTACCTACTTGATGACCTACTTGAGCCTGAAGAGCCGAGTTGGCGCAGTGGTTAGAGTGCAGCACTGCAGGCTACTTCAGCTGACTGCTAGCTGCACTTCAGCAGTTCAAATCTCACCGGCTCAAGGTTGACTCAGCCTTCCATCCTTCCGAGGTGGGTAAAATGAGGACCCAGATTGTTGGGGGCAATAAGCTGACTCTGTAAACCGCTTAGAGAGGGCTGTAAAGCCCTGTGAAGCGGTATATAAGTCTAAGTGCTATTGTTATGTATTCTCAGAACTTCTAGGGCATTTTAGGCCCCCCCGGGGCCACATCCGGCCCTTTGAATGTCCTTGCCCGGCCTGTGTGAGATCAATCAGACATTAGATCTCAAAAGTAAATCGGTGTATGCCATGCATTCTTTTTCTTTTGAAGGGGACCTTCAATTTGTTTTTCAATTTACATATCTGCATGCGTGTATGTCTGTGCACCTTGACAGTAATGTGTTGGTCCTATTGGTTTGGTCCTGCACAACATTCCCAGTTTCTCAAGTGACCCCCCTTGGGAAAATTAATTGCCCACCTCTGTTCTAGGGTGTGGTTACCCTGAATCTCTTCCCCCATCTCCCATCCTGCTCAGGATGGGCAGTCTCTTAATCTGGGCCTCTCTCTGGGAAAGCTCTGTGTTGCTACCTCCGCTGCTTCTCCAGGTGCCCACTCCATTACACAGGAGTTCATACACAGGAGTTCCTCTAGCAACAGTAACCCATCACAGGGCTGGCCCACAAATGGCAAAAGGCTTCTGTTTTAAGCAACAGCACAAATTGCAGAAAAAACAATTACTGCCAACCTGCCTTCCATTGAGGACCTGTATACTGCACAAGTCAAAAAGAGGGCCCATATTTACTGACCCCTCGCATCATGGACATAAATTGTTTCAACTCCTACCCTCAAAACGATGCTATAGAGCACTGCACACCAAGACAACTAGACACAAGAACAGTTTTTTCCTGAACGCCATCACTCTGCTAAACAAATAATTCCTTCACCACTGTCAAACTATTCACTAAGGCTGCATTACTGTTACTATTAATCTTCTCATCGTTCCTATCACCCATCTCCTCCCACTTATGACTGTATGACTGTAACTTGTTGTTTGTATCCTTACAATTTATATTAATATTGATTGTTTCCTGATTGCTTATTTGTACCCTGTGACCAGGGGCGGGTTCCTAATTTTTTTACTACCACTCTGTGGGCGTGGCTTATTTTGTGGGTGTGGCTTGCCAGCCATGTGACCGGGTGAGCGTGGCTTCTTGGACTGCTGAAGGGAGGGGAACTGAGATAGGTCCTGCCGCCCATTCCCCCTCCCATCAGCAGCTCGAGAAGCCTCAAACATGCGAAAATGCCTAGGATCATCACTGCGCGTTCGTGGCTTCTTGGACTGCTGAAGGGAGGGGAACTGAGATAGGTCCTGCCGCCCATTCCCCCTCCCATCAGCAGCTCGAGAAGCCTCAAACATGCGAAAATGCCTAGGATCATCACCGTGCGTTCGTGGCTTCTCGGACTGCTGAAGGGAGGGGAATGGAGATAGCTCCTACCGCCCGTTCTTTCAGCGTCTCACGCGCTCCCTCAGCCATCCTCCCCTGCTGGGACTCACTGTGGGGTAGGAAGGCAGCGCATGCGCAGTGCCAGAAGCTCGGCTTCTGGGCATGTGCAAAAGAAAAATTTTAAAAAAATTTAAAAAATTTTTTTTTAAATGGCGGCACCCAGGCACCGGCAACCGACCGCACTGGTACTGTGACGTCACCAGCGGGCCGCTACCGGTGCTATAGAGTGGACCGCACCGGTAGGAACCCACCACTGCCTGTGACAATCATTACGTGCTGTACCTCATGATTCTTGACAAATGTATCTTTTCTTTTATGTACACTGAGAGCTTATTCACTGGAGACAAATTCCTTGTGTGTCCAATCACACTTGGCCAATAAAGAATTCTATTCTATTCTATTCTATTCTATTCTATTCTATTCTATTCTATTCTATTCTATTCTATTCTATTCTATTCTATTCTATTCTATTCTATTCTATTCTATTCTAAATGGAACAGAGGCAATGCTTGGCACTGAACAGGTAGTCCTTAACTTACAACCACTTGTCTAAGTCACAATGGCACTGAAAGAAAGTGACTTATGACTGGTCCTTGGACTTACAACTGTCACAGCATCTCCACAGACACATGATCGAAATGTGGACGCTTGGCAACCGGCATGTATCTATGATGGTTGCCTATCCCAGGGCCATGTGATTATCATTTGCAACTTTCTCGGGAGGCTTCTGACAAACAGAGTTAATAAGGGAAGCTGGATTTGCTTAACGATCTTGTGATTCAGGTAATAACGGCAGGGATTCACTTAACCGCCCTGGCAAACAAGGTGGTAAAATAGGACATGTTAACAACCATCTTCCTTAGCAACAAGGATTCCGATCCCAATTCACCGCCCTGAGTCCCCTGGAGAAGGGCGGTATATAAATTTAATAAATAAATAAATAAATAAATAAATAAATTGTGGTCGTAAATTGAGGACTACCTCTATCTGAGTTGGCAGGAAGACTTTATTATTTCAGCAGCGGAAATAAAAGTGCTTAATTTCAACACTGGAGGCTTTGAAGAAGAGATTAGATAGCCATCAATCAGAAATAGTATAAGTCTCCTGCAAGAGCATGGGGTTGGATTAGATGACCTCCAAGGTCCCTTCCAACTTATTTATTTATTTATTTTATTTATTAGTGAGACATATACCGCCTCATAGTGCAAGCACTCTCTAAGCGGTTTACATCAGTAAGCAATGTATATTTACATTGCCCCCAACAATCTGGGTCCTCATTTTACCTACCTCGGAAGGATGGAAGGCTGAGTCAACCCTGAGCCAGTGAGATTTGAACAGCTGAACTACTGATCACAGTCAGCTAAAGTGGCCTGCAGTACTGTACTCTAACTGCTGCACCACCTCGGCTCTTTTTAGAGTACCTTTTACTCTGTTACTATTACTATTATTACAGCTTTGGAGGAATATTTATGCCCTGTGACTTTAGTTTTGGGAAGAGACGTCCTTGGGAACACTGTGGTGGGATTCCAAATCTTTTCCTACCGGTTCTATGAGAGAGCGCTTTGCGCGCGCACGTTCAGCACTCAAAGACCGCCCTCGGTGTCAGTGCTGGTGAGCTGAGCTGTTGTTTAGCTCAGCTGAGGCGCGGCAATTCCCTCTGACACGCGAATCAGCTGAGCTAAAAAACAAGGGAATATATAGGACAGGGAACGGCGGGGGCGGGAGGGCCAGCCAGAGGTTGTATTTGCCCGTTCTCCAAACTACTCAAAATTTCCGCTACCGGGTCGCCCGAACCGGTCCAAACCGGCTGAAAATCCCCTCTGGAACACTCATGCCTGTGCCCCTTTCCCATCCTGCAGAGATCGTGCAATTTTGCCCCAGCCTCATCTCTGAAAAATACCTGTTGCGTCTGCTGAAGCACCGTGATGTCATTTGTGAGCTGAAGTTTGATGAGAACTACAAGGACTCCCCCCACCATTACTTGTACCAACGGAATAAGATAGCGGATTACTTCATCCTCATCTTGCAGGTACCATGCAGTTTTCTCTTCCCCCTTCAGCCCCATGAGTGGGCCTTTCCCACTGGGTGGCACAGGAGCCCCACCTGCACAGTTCAGGTAAAGTGCTACGACATCCCAGCAGGTGAAGCCCAGTTCAATTCTTCACCACCAGGACATAGAGTTTTCCAACCATAACCTTCTCTCTGTTCCAGGGGAAGGTAGAAGTAGAAGCGTGTAAAGAAAACATGAAGTTTGAGAATGGACCCTTCTCCTACTATGGGTTCATGGCTCTTGGGCCGACTATCCCAGCAGGTAATTCACCGCTCTGCACTCTCCGCTCATCTGTCTGCTTCGCCTAATGCAGATGTGTCCCAATCTGGCAAACTTTAAGGCTTATGGGTTTCTTCAACTCACAATCTTCTGCTTTCTAGCTTGGTGTCTTAACCACAAGAACAAAGTGGCTCTTCTCTCATTGGACCAAACTCTCTCTTTCAAACTTTACCCTATTCTAGAATTCCAGGGAGATGAGAGAACCATCAAAGGGAGGATGTGTCTCCCCCATCCTACATTTTTTAGCAATTCTGCAACTAGCTAAAAAGGGTATGGTGTTCTACCTCTGAGAAAGTTGCAGAAATTCTTTCTTCTTCTAAAGTTATTTCTAAGGCAAATTCTCTCTCAACTAAAAGGAGGAGGATAAAGAGGCAGCTGGGGCTCTTTTAAGCTTACAGTAAGCTTACAGTAACCAGTGGTGGCTTGCTGGCTGGCTTGCTGGCTGGCTGGCTGGCTGGATAGATAGATAGATGTCTCTCTGTGTGTGTGTGATAGAGAGAGAGAGAGAGAGAAAGAGAGAGAGAGAATTCAGCAACTATTCAAAATTACAACGGGCCCTGAATAATGTGACTTACAACCGGTCCTCACACTTACGGCTGTCACAGTTTCCCCGCAGTCATAAGATCACAACTAAGATGCTAGGCCACCACCATGTATTTATAACGGTTGCAGTAAAGTCAACGGGGGAATTCACATTTGCTTAACAACTGCATGATTCACTTAACAACTGTGGACAAAAGTTGTAAACTGGGGCATGGCTCACTTAACAACTGCTTTGCTTAACAACAGAAATTCTGGTCCCAATTTGGTTGCAAGTTGAGGACTATCTGTACTGTATGGGCTTTTTCTGTTTCTGGGCCCAAGGCAGAGCAAACCTAACATGTGGCAGGATTGAACCACAGTTGAATCTGTATTTTATTTTATTTTATTTTATTTTATTTTATTTTATTATTTTATTTTATTTTATTTTATTTTATTTTATTTTATTTTATTTTATTATTTTATTTTATTTTATTTTATTTTATTTTATTTTATTTTATTTTATTTTATTTTATTTTATTTTATTTTATTTTATTTTATTTTATTTTATTTTATCTATAGCATGAGATTTGATGCTTCATCCAAGTTATAAGGTTTAATTGCTCCCCTTGGCATAAGAGTCTATCGGTATCATATCATATCTTTGATATAATTTAAGATTTTTTTGTTGACTGATCAAGGACACTAGTAAGTCTAATGCTATCTAGCGCCCTCTGCTGGTTTGAATTGTAGCACCGTTTACTTATTAATCCTCTGCCTTTAAAAAGGTGCCCAGGGAATAACAATCATAGAATCACAGGGCTGGAAATTTTGGAGGTCTTCTAGTCTAACCTCCTGCCTAAGACAGGAGATCTTATTTCATCTCGGACAAATGGCTGTCTAATCTTTTCTGGAAAAGAGCTAGGCAAAGGCCGCATTCTCACAACCCTCTTATGCTAGTGATTGAACCAACTCATGTTTACACAATGCATTGAATTGTTGGAAGAAAAATCCATCTGGTTCAGTTCCAAGCTGGGAGAAAGGCACTGGAAACAACCTGGAGGCTGGAGGCTGATTGGAGAGAAAGGTTTATTGATGAACAGAACCACCAGGGTTTGTGGTTCTGGTGCAGCTGACAAAATGGAGTTAAGAGTGGGTGGATTTTTATGCCTTCTGGATTCCTATGGGGGTCATATAGGGGTCATTTGGCAAAAGAGGAAATGCAAGTCTTAGGTGTTTGTCTGAGTTAATTTTGTCAACCTCTTGTTTGTTGCTTATCTGAGTTTCTTGTTGACCCAATCTTTGTGAGATATGCAGTTGATACCACTAATGGCAGAAAGTGAAGAGGAACTGAAGAGCCTCTTGATGCGGGTGAAGAAGGAGAGTGCAAAAGTTGGCTTGAAACTCAACATTAAGAAAACTCAACATTAAGAAAACTAAGATCATGGCATCCAGCCCTCTCAATTCATGGCAAATAGATGGGGAAGAAACAGAGGTAGTGACAGATTTTATTTCCCTGGACTCCAAGATCACCGCAGATGGGGACTACAGCCAAAAAATTAAAAGACGCTTGCTCCTGGGGAGGAAAGCAATGGCAAATCTAGACAGCATACTAAAAATCAGAGACATCACCCTGCCAACAAAAGTGCGTATAGTCAAGGCTATGGTTTTCCCAGTTGCAATGTACGGTTGTGAAAGTTGGACCATAAGGAAGGCTGAGCGCCAAAGAATTGAGGCCTTTGAACTATGGTGCTGGAGAAGACTCCTGTGAGTCCCTTGGACTGCAAGGCGATCCAACCGGTCAGTCCTAGAGGAGATCAACCCTGACTGCTCTTTAGAAGGCCAGATCCTGAAGAGGAAACTCAAATACTTTGGCCACCAAATGAGAAGGAAGGACTCACTGGAGAAGAGCCTAATGCTGGGAAAGATTGAGGGCAAAAGAAGAAGGGGACGACAGAGAATGAAGTGGCTGGATGGAATCAATGAAACAGTCGGCGTCAGCTTAAATGGACTCCAGAGGATGGTAGAGAACAGGAAGGCCTGGAGGAACGTTGTCCATGGGGTGGCAATGGGTCAAACACGACTTCGCAACTAACAACAACAACAACAAGTCTTTGTGAATGGATTACCAAATCTGCATTTCTAAAAGCTGGCCTCCTCAGTTTCTGCTTGGGGCAGGGAAACGGGTTGGTTTCTGCCTTCTTTAAGATTTTTCCCATTTCTCATTTAGGGGAAATACAGTATTCTATCCTGACTTTTTAATATTTCCCAAAACATTTCATTCTTCTAGGAGGGAGGGGAGGGCTTCCTACAAGTATCATCATCAAAAGGTGCAGGTTGGATTTATACAGAGCGTGTGAATCCCCTCCAAAATTAACCAGATGAACCTTAAACAATTATCTTGTCAATTTGAACCAATTAGCGTGGTTGCCTATCTTTGCAAAAACAGCTGTGACTTAAAAGTCAATCTGTTGTGCAAATGCAGCCTCTGGGTTTGTAACTGAGTTTTAACAACCAAAGTAAAAACCAGAGTGTTGCGTGTTTTACTTTGTCTTCTTCATAAAAGCCACCTTGAAATATAGCTAAGGGGAAAAGGGGGAACTTCTTGTAGCTAGAAAATCTGGCTGCCCCTGTAGTTGCTCAAAAAGGCAATTTAATTTAATTTAGTTAATTATTACATTTATTTATTTATTTATTTTTATTTATTTTATTTATCAAACATGTACAGGATAGTAGTTGTTTGTATAAACATAACATAAGTAAAAAGTACTGATAAAAGAGGACAGTAGGACAATAGGACAGGGACGGTAGGCACAGTGGTGCGCTTATGCACGCCCCTTACAGACCTCTTAGAAACGGGGAGAGGTTGACTGTAGACAGTCTAAGGTTAAAGTTTTGGATGTTTGGGGAAGAAACCACAGAGTCTGGTAGTGCATTCCAGGCATTGATCACTCTGTTGCTGAAGTCGTATTTTCTGCAGTCGAGTTTGGAGCGGTTTACATGAAGTTTGAATCTATAACGTGCTCGTGTATTGCTGCGGTTGAAGCTGAAGTAATCATTGACAGGAAGGACTTTTTGATATATGATTTTATGAACTACATTTAGATCAGATCGGAGGCGACGTAGTTGTAAATTGTCTAATCCCAATATTTCAAGTCTGGTGGAATAAGGTGTTTTGTTGCGAGCAGAGGAGTGGAGGACTCTTCTAGTGAAATATTTCTGGACTCTCTCGATTGTATTAATGTCTGATATGCAGTGCGGGTTCCAGACAGGTGAACTGTACTCCAGAATTGGTCTAGCAAATGTTTTGTATGCTCTGGTTAGCAGTGTAATATTGCCAGAGAAGAAGCTACGCAAGATTAGATTAACCTCTCAGAACCTTTTTGGCAATGTTGTTACAGTGGGCTCTAGCACTTAGGTCGTTGGATATGAGTACTCCAAGGTCTTTGACAGAGTGAGGGTCGTGTACAAGTTCGTTTCCTCCAAGTTTTACTGGAAACAGTTTTACTGCCCATCTCATTTCAAAACGACACTCTGTGGCTCCGGGTGATTCAAGAGTGTTTGTCCATGGAAGAGCTGGAGAAGCTCTTCTTGAAACCCTGAGGAGACCAACTAGTCAATGGCTGCATTCACCACCCTGCTTAGACCCAAAATGGTTGGTCTGTTTTTGCTTTAACATGTTGTGTGAATCCAGTTGTAGGAAGCAATATCCATCTGGTTCACTTCCAAGCTGTGAGAAAGACGCTGGAAACATGGAGGCTGATTGGAAAGATGGTTTATTGATGAAGCAGAACCACATGGGTTTGTGGTTCTGGTCAGCAACAAAATGGAGTTGAGAGTTGGGTTTTTTATACCTTCTGTTGGGCTTTGCACTTGAGCTTCCTGTTCCTATACAAGAACATGTATTCTGTTGGCTTTTGTCAGATTCCTATGGGGTCATACAGGGGTTATGTAGGGGTCATAGCTGGCTCTATAGGCAAAAGAGGAAATGCAAATCCTAGGTCTGAGCTGCCAGGTTTGATTGAAGTTTGGACTGCTCTGAGATGATGCAATGAAGGGACTTGTGTTCTGAAAGGTTGTTGGGCAATTTCTATTGTGGCTTAATGGCTTTGTCCTGTGTTGGATCTTGAGTGAGGGGCTAATCCAACCATTCTGCCTTTGTTCAGACTGCTGCAAGCAGTTTCAAAATAGCCTGTCTTGAATGGATTTCTGCCTGCAGTATTTGCTTTGCCTATGAATAGAGCTATCTAAGGGTTTCCTGCGTAAGCAGGGGATTGGACTAGAAGACCTCCAAGGTCCCTTCCAACTCTGTTGTTGTTGTTGTTGTTGTTGTTGTTGTTGTTGTTATTATTATTATTATTATTATTATTATTATTATTATTATTATTATTATTATTATTATTATTATTATTATTATTATTATTATTAAATACTTGCTTTCCTCTTTCAATAAGCTCTTTATCTCTTAAGTGCTGACATCTGCTATTAAGGAAAGTGGGGGCTGCTTTCTGGCTCTAAAAAAACATGTTTCTCCATTTCTCCTTTAGGGAAATATAACATTCTGCCCTTTTTAATATTCCTCAAAATATTTCATTCTTCTAGGAGGGGGGAGTAGGTGCTGACTTTCTACAATTTAATTATAGTTTATAAACCTGGTGAATGGGACCATGCCCTCTTCGGCGAAAAAAGCTTAAATAAACCATACTTTAGCACAGTGTTTCCCAACCTTGGCAACTTGAAGATGTCTGGACTTCAACTCCCAGAATTCCCCAGCCAGCTTTGCTGGCTGGGGAATTCTGGGAGTTGAAGTCCAGACATCTTCAAGTTGCCAAGGTTGGGAAACACTGCTTTAGCACACAGTAAATGCCCCAGTTGAAAAGGCTAAGTCTGGAGAGATGGATAGGAGAACCCAACAATGAACAAGTTGGAAAGAGGATTGAACCAGAGAGGGTACAATTCTTATCTCCTTGTCTACAATGTCTAGGGATTGATGCCAGCTCTGCGGCTCGTTTGAGCAGTATCAGCCGGAAGAGCTATGAACAGATGAGTTCTGCCTTCATCAGTAGCATCAGCACCAACCAGGTTCTCCCCAGCACCAGCCTGCAATATATGGCTGACTTCACTGTCAAGGCCCTCAGTGACCTCCTGTATATCAAGGTGAGCCAGTTCCGGGAGACTCAGAAATCTATTCTAAGCTGTAAATAATTGTAGATCGGATTAAGAGAACCCATGATCTTGCAGACGTTGCTCAACTGTGTCAACAGAAACATCTGGAGAACCAATGGTTACTCACTTCTATCAATGGTTGCCTTTCTAGCCAATGCTAAGGAACATAATTACCATTCAATTGATTTACCGGTACTAGTTTCCTCCTTTCTTTAGGGACAGGCAAAATATTATAGTGGCAGATTTGTATGAAGGCTGAATATCCAGTTCTAGCATATTTCTACAAGAAAACTTTCCTCAACCCGATGCCCTCCCTTCGTGTACAAGTTTCATAACTCTAGTGATGGTTCTATAACTCTAGAAATCTGGCAATCTATTTGTCCAGTTTGGTACGGCAGCTTTGCTGTCCGGTCCACCTTTCCAGTCTATATGTGGCTTAGTGGTTACACTCGTATCACATGAAGCATGTTATTGATTTAGTTTGAGCTTCATTTGATGTGTGACTCCAGCTGAATCTTTATTCTTTATTATGAGCCACGGTGGCGCAGTGGTTAGAGTGCAGTACTGCAGGCTACTTCTGCTGACTGCCGGCTGCCTGCAATTTGGCAATTCAAATCTCATCAAGCTCAAGGTTGACTCAGCCTTCCATCCTTCCGAGGTGGGTAAAATGAGGACCCAGATTGTTGGGGGTAACATGCTGACTCTGTAAACCGCTTAGAGAAGGCTGTAAAGCACTGTAAAGCGGTATATAAGTCTAAGTGCTATTGCTATTGCTATTGCTATTGCTATTGCTATTCTACAAACCATAGCTAAATTAATCATGCTAAGCCAACCCAGTCAATCTCCTTGGTTTCTGCTTGGTTCATTTGCCTCCAATTCTCTTCTCAACTAGAAAAAAGACTTAGGTCACCACTTTCTGACCCTCTCTGGTTTCTGGCCTGCTTAATAGCAATAGCAGTAGCACTTAGACTTATATACCGCTTCATAGTGCTTTACAGCCCTCTCTAAGCGGTTTACAGAGTTCAGCATATTGCCCCCAACAATCTGGGTCCTCATTTTACCCACCTCAGAAGGATGGAAGGCTGAGTCAACCTTGAGCCGGTGAGATTTGAACCGCCGAACTGCTGAACTGCAGTGCTGCACTTTAACCACTGCGCCACCTCGGCTCTGCATCTTAATACATGTCTGTCTGGTTCCTCCACAAAATAGCTGTATTATCCCATGCCTTTCATTGGCCAGTGGTAAGTTACTGAATAGTTGCTTTCTCTTCCTAATCCAGATCACACAGGAGCAATACCAGAACTGTTTAATGACCTCCTTCATAGACAGCAATAACATTGGAGAAGCTACTGTGAAGACACCTGACCTCTTGAACCCTCTCCCAAGCAATTCTCCACCCAATTTGAAGAAGGTCAAAGAAGATACATCTCAATCAGAATAAGGGTGATTGCACACCATTCAAACAGATCACAAGGATCTGATTCTAGAAAGCCTTCTGCTCAAACCCCAACATTTGCCTTCCAGTTGTCATCTGAAGTCCTTAATCTCACAAGATAATCCATTTATCATCTTCAGGATGACAAACTCCACATTTGGGAAGTGAGGAAGCTCTTGTCTACTTATGTTCCCTCCCTCCAATGCACTCTATATCTTTCTTCATTTTTGGTTAGTTTAGGGGCTGCCACTAATACAGTCTGTTTTATTTTCTATATAGCAATGGGTGAGGAGAAAGATTTTCATTGATCCTGTGGCTCAAAAGGGAAAGGGTGAGACCCCTTCTCTTCACATGTTTGCAGCGATATTTGCCTGCTCGCACTTCTTACTGAATTAACAAAACGAAGCTTTAATAAAACAAACTCAAGCATGTGTTGAGCCCCAGGAATTTTTGCATAAACTCTGTTGAAATGAGTACAACTTGGCAGCCATTCCTTCACTGCAGAAGATTCTAGAATATATTTTTAGAGGCTTGATTCTGCTTAAAAGGAGCACTTTAGAAGATTTCAGAATATAATTCTGCAGCAAAAACATGCTTATTTCTATGAGACAGAGAATGCATAGGGGATTATACCCGGAGAAGTTGATGACATCGCCTGTTTCAAAAAGCTACCGATTTAACAAGTGGATTGTAATTATTTTCGTCTGCTTTTCTGTCTGTACTTTCTCTTCTCATATAAATCAGCTCACTGTTTATTTGAGTTTGTCACAAGCCGCTTTGATAGAAATGTGTGATTTTTCTTTTTTAAATGTGGAATTTCCTCACGTATGAAATTATGCTACTTGCTCATATGTAAAATGGGGTTTCTACTTTTGAGTTGATAATAAAATGCACATTTATTTCTACCCTTTTTTGTCCTTTGGATGTGTTCTGTCAGTATTTGATAACCAAAAAAAGGCATCCAGAGTATGGTTAAAAAAAAAATCAAGATGATGTGATGCAGGGGTGGGTTCTAATTTACCTCGTTTCCGGTTCGCTTCGTCCCATGCCGCGTGCCCGCGCCTCGTGGCCGTGGGCGCGCTTTGCGCATGTGCATATGTGCAGTGGCAAAGTCACCCCCCCCAAAATTTGAAACAAGATGGTGACTGCATGCACAATGCCAGAAACTCGGCTTCTGCACATGCTCAGAAGAAAAAAAAATTAAAAAAAATTAAAAAAAATAATAAAAAAAAGATGGCGGCACCCATGGACCGGCACCAACCGAACCGATTCCGTGATGTCATCGTGATGTCACCAGCAGGTCACTACCAGTTCAGGCGAATCGGTCCGAACCGGTCCGAACCCACCTCTGATGTGATGCCTAAAAATGTACAGAGATTCAATTGTTCTTTTATTGGTGCCATCTTCATTTTTTGACCATACTTGAGGATATCTATGCTCTATTAATATTGAGGGTCATGCTCATGTCATGATGCCCCATATAATGATCTATTCTCTTGGCTAGTCCATAATATTTGAAAATAGAAGGCAAAGCACAGCTCTCACACACCAAGAAAAGCAAATCAAGTGATGTCAGAGGTAGACCACCTTTAAGCTCAGATGCCACTACAAACTTGATTTCATCCAACTATTCTTAAATAGAATTACTACTCAAAGCAAATTCAGCAATTTCAACTGGAAGGATTGAATTTTTAGTTTTTTTCCAAGAAAATAATAATAGCCTAAAATTGCTTTTTAAAAAGTCAAAGCATAAAGTTCCTTTTCCAAACCTACGAAAACAAAAAATCCAGGCTAAACCATGCCTTCTGTTTGGACCAGGGGTCGGCAACCTTAAACATTCAAAGAACCACAAAGGTCCTAACCGGAAGCCCCACCCATTCAATTCTGGAGCCGACCGGAAGTCCTGTTCCCCCACCATAGAGTCTCCTCCTAGCATGGCGTCCTTTTTCCTCTATCTGTCCTAACCGAAAGCCCTATCAATTGTGGAGCTGACTGGAAAACCCGCCCCTTGTCATAGAGTCTCCTCCTGGCGAGCCGTGCTTCCCCCCTCCCCCCAACCAGAAGCGCCTCTCAAAATCGTGGTCCCAACCAGTGACAGGGAGCCGCAGCAGAGGGATGAAAGAGCCACATGCGGCTCCAGAGCCATGAGCTGCCGACCCCTTCCTTGGACCATCATGCCAACTATTGCAGTCCTTGTTCTCCTTGATGGATAGATTCCCCCTCCTTGATCTACAAGGACATTTTAAAAAGCTTGCAAAAGAGGGTCAATTTGTTTGCCCTTCTCAGGGGCTCAACCGCAGTTTGCCCTTCTAAGGGGCTCAACAGTGTTAATTTTGTATCTCGGTGTTTCTGAAGATTCTGAGTCATCCAGGTCATAATTGTCTCAAAGGTGCTTTTTCAAAAAGGCAACTGAACTCAAGGGGGAAAAAGCAGTCCAGTTGCCTTTTGAAAAAGCACCATTGATACTTTTGGATCTCAGGTTTGTTAAAGACTTGTCTAGGTAGTTTCCTAGGTCCTTCTTTGCAGAAGACAGGCCTCTGTTTAACAGAATATCTGCAAGCAACTCTTTGCCACAAGGTGTCCTTTAGCTGAAGTGCTGCCTTGAGTAAATTCAGTTGAGAGGGAAAAAATTATGACGCACAGACCTGGAATTCATCCATCATCCCAGTAACAGATTAAGCAGATATATAGGTCACCCATCAGAAGTCTTCTCCATCATGTTAATGGCTTGGTGGCATTCACACTATATATTGTACAATACATTAAACCAGGGGTGGGCTTCAGATCCTTTAGCAAAGGGTTTGCTGCCCCATTGCTGGGTGGGTGTGGCCATGGTGAGCTTGGCCTAGTCGGCCACCTGCACCATGGCAGGGTGGGGGCATTTTTCGCCCTCCCCAGGCTCCGGAGGCTTTCCTCAAGCCTCTGGGAGGGCGAAAACTGCTTCCCCCGGCCTCCAGAGGGCCTCCGGAGCCCAGAAACAGGCCCGTTTCCGGACTTCCGGAACTTCCAGGAGGCCCATTTTTCGCCCTCCCAGACCCTCTGCACAGCCCCTGCACTTACCTGGAATGATGAACGGGCCACGTGGAGACTCCTGGGAAGGGTGGGGCAGGGTGGGCGTGGCCAGACAGGGGTTGCATTTGGGGGTTCACCGAACCCCGGCAATCCTTGCTAGAGGATCGCCCAAACCCTGCCGAACCCCCAGGAGCCCACCCCTGCATCAAACCAGACTTTCTCAGCCTTGCAAATGTTAAGATGTCTGGACTTCAACTCCAAGAATTCCCCAGCCAGCCAGTTCTTTGCAGGTCACTTGTTCTCTTCGTTCTTGTATTCTGAATTGAATTATCCACATGAATATTTTACTTAATCCCATGGTAATTCTTGCATGGCTGTCTACATGGTTCAAAAAAACAAACAAACCCAAAACAAAACCTGGGGACTCTGAAGACTTACTACTTGTTCTGATATCCATATCAAGTGAATTAGTAAGAGCAGGTGTCAGAGCAAAAGGTCACTTTATAACTTCGGTGCTTCTGCTGTGACCTCATTATCTTATGTCCAACCGGTTTCAAGTCATCCTGCTGTACTCACACGATTACGTACCATTCAGATGGATTGGTCTCTGTCTGTGTACCAACAGAAGTGAGCTTGGGTGAAGCACACGCCCTACGCAGCCACATTAAAAAAAAAATCTTTTGCGTCAATCCTGAGAAAAACATTCTTGACATCAGGGAAGAGGAAGGAGGTTAGCAGAGCTTGCTTAAGCTAGATATGGCTTTGAAGGGTTGCCAGTTATCCTTAGGGCACAGCGGGTAAGACAAGATTCTGTTTTCTCAGCTTGAAGAGGCATGTTTTTGAAAGTCAGAACAAAGAGGCTGATTCATTGTATTCTGCTTGAAGATAGAGGTCTACGTTCAGCTCAGGATTTGAAAGATTCACTGGTAAAAGATCAATTTCAGCTCCCACCTTCTCTCCATTTCCCTTACACTGAGACTGAGATCACCACATTTTCTCTCCCCTTGTTATTTATTGACCATACGGCTTCCCTTAATTGGGTTGGGTCCCTTGAAGTCTGTGGCCTTGGAGTGTGCAGGAAAATTCTGGAGGGTTGGTAAAAGTGTGGAACTAGGAGTAGGGAGATACAGGCTCAGATTCTCTCTCAGTCTCACAATCACTAGATGATGATGATGATGATGATGATGATGATGATGATGATAATAATAATGACGATGACAACAACAACAACAACAACAACAACAACAACAACAACAACAACAACAGAGTTGGAAGGGACCTTGGAGGTCTTCTAGTCCAACCCCCTGCTTAGGCAGGAAACCCTACACTACTTCAGACAAATGGTTATCCAACATCTTCTTTAAAACTTCCAGTGTTGGAGCATTCACAACTTCTGAAGGCAAGTTGTTCCACTGAATAATTGTTCTAACTGTCAGGAAATTTCTCCTTAGTTCTAAGTTGCTTCTCTCCTTGTTTAGTTTCCACCCATTGCTTCTTGTTCTACCCTCAGGTGCTTTGGAGAATAGCTTGACTCCCTCTTCTTTGTGGCAACCCCTGAGATATTGGAACACTGCTATCATGTCTCCCCTGGTCCTTCTTTTCATTAAACTAGACACACCCAGTTCCTGCAACCGTTCTTCATATGTTTTAGCCTCCAGTCCCCTAATCATTTTTGTTGCTCTTACTCTGGGAGTAAGTGGACTGTCTGAAAGATGACTTTCAGACAGTCCACTTACTCTCCCACCCCAAATGTAGCTGACAAGGTTGTTGCAGGATTAAAATGGAGGGAGATATCTGTGTGGGTCAGCCTTTTTGAGGTAGGTTGCCAGAACAATTACTCAGTGGAACGACTTGCCTCCAGAAGTTGTGGCTGCTCCAACACCGGAGGTTTTTAAGAAGAGTTTGGACAACCATGTGTCTGAAATGGTATAGGGTTTCCTGCCTGAGCAGGGGGTTGGACTAGAAGACCTCCAAGGTCCCTTCCAACTCTGTTATTCTGGAAAGATAAAGAAACAGGCATGGGAGAGTTTCCAGCTTTGTTCTTCATTGCAGACGGTAGACTAGCAGAACCTTGAAAGCCTATCCAAGTTTCTTTTTGTTCCATCTTAAACGAAAATCAGGATGGGATTGTTTGGAGGCTTTTATCTCAGGACTGTATGAGCTTTTCTGCAGACCACTCCTTGACAGCTCACTCAGTTCTTCCCTGTCCCCCCCCAAATCAGCGCCACCATCTAAGTAAGCCACCGTAAGCTACAGTGTTTCCCAACCTTGGCAACTTGAAAATATCTGGACTTCAACTCCCAGAATTCCCCAGCCAGCAAATGCTGGCTGGGGAATTCTGGGAGTTAAAGTCCAGATATCTTCAAGTTGCCAAGGCTGGGAAACACTGCGTCTAGCAGGAAACATAAAGTAAAAATTCAGTGAATGAATGGATGGATTATATTTGTTTACTTCAGTTGCTTTAAATGAATATTATTATTCTAGCCATGTTATCAAAAGTTAAATCATAGTGTCTCAGCCATTGCCCTGCTCCACCCAATGGCTGTGAACTCAACAGTTGGCTTAAACCAAGTTCTGGCTTGGTAGTTGGCATTGTGACGTATGTCATAGTTGGGCAAAGTTGAGTTGAGTAGCTACACCTAACAAGTAGGAGGGAAAGGCCAAGACATAATGCAAAACGAGCAGGGCCTTGCCATGTTTATAGACTAAGGTGACCAGACGTCCCGATTTTGGCGGGACAAACCCGCTTTTTAATGATTTGTCCCGCGTCCCACCTGTCCTCTAAAAAGTCCCGATTTTTTGAAAGAATGCACAACTAGGTCATTCTTTCCAAAAATCGGCCTGCAGGCACTCGAGGACGGCCAGGTTGGGCCCAGCCGCAGGGGCAGCAGCAGCAGCAGCAGCAGCAGCAGCAGCAGCAGCAGCAGCAGCAGCAGCAGCAGGCCTCTCAGCTCGGGCCGGCCGTGGGCGGCGTTGGCGGCGGGCGGGCGTCCCGCGTTGACTCCTCCGGCGGCGGCTGGAAGCCGGCGGAAGAGCCAATGCCACTCTAAACTTTCAAACATCTATGAATCATCGAGCTTCAATTGAGATACTGCTGAAGCGAGGGCGGGAAAAAGTCCCTCGCGCGACGTCATCACCCCACGCCGGATGTGAAGCGCAGGCCCGACGGCCAGCTTCCGGGCACTCCGTCCTCCGGCGAGTGGGTCGTGTTAAAGCAGCGGCGGCAGTGCCAGGGCCGTGAGGGAAGGTGAGGCCGATGTCTGGCTGGGTCCTGCTCCGCTTCTCGCAGCCTTCAAGGACATGCGCGAGGTCAGCGGGTGGCGCGGGACCCCCGGGCGGGTGGGGGGGGAGGAGGAGAGCCAAGAGACGCTGGGGGCTGCTCCCCTTCCCAAGCCAGCCCAAGCCACTGCCGGCTCCTGAAGGGGTGGCGGGAGGCGAGGAAAGGCCTCCCGCCTCCCCCCCACCTGGACGCCGACATTAGCCGTCTTTTGCCCTCTGCGCATGCGCAGCGTTCTGCGCATGCGCAGAGGGCAAAACTCAAATGGCGGCGTCCAGGCGGGCCCCCCCCCCGTCGGTGTCCCGCTTAAAAAAAAAAAATCTGGTCACTTTATTATAGACACGGCTGGTACTTCCAGGTTTTTTCCCCCTAGATATATGATGGATTTTTGTAAAAACAACAACAACCACAATCTTTTAAAAAACACATTCAATTTTGTGAAGAGATTACCCTGCAGTTTTCAAGAAAGAGCTCCAACAATTATAGGGCTGCTGGGTGAGTAGGTGGGTGGGTGTCTTTATTTAATAAAACAGAACAAAGAGGAAAATAATCAAAAAAAGAAAAAAAAGAAAGCAATACAACAATAGCACAAATTACAGGCAGTCCTTGGGATATGATGGCAATTGGGACTTGCTGCTGCTAAGTGACACAGTTGTAAAACATGATGTCATGTGACCAGGTCACTTAGCGTCTGCAGTTCAACAATCCCAGTTGCCATCATTAAGCAAATCACCATGGATCATAAAGACCTCACATGAACACAACTTCCGATTTCCTGCTGGCTTCCCCATTGACTTCGCTTGTGGGAAGCCAGCAAGGAATGTTGAAAATTGTGATCATGTAACCATAAATGCGAGCTGATTGCCAAGCTCCTGAATTGGGATCATGTGACTGGGTGGATGCTGGAATGGCCAGAACTTGGAGGACTGGTTGTAAGTACTACTTGTTCAGCGCCATTGTAAGTTGGAACATTTGCCTGAATGAGTAGTCATAATCCAAGAACCACCTGTATATATGCGATGGCTTGTCATACATTTTGTATGTGTGATGGCTTGTCATAAATGGCTTGTCATTTTGTATATGCGATGGCTTGTCATAAATTTTGTATGTGTGAGTTTACACAACAGTATCAATAAAGGATGACCCTATTTCGTTGCAATACTCTATACATAACCTACTTCTAGAAGCAAGTCATTTGTAATTTGGAAGTAACTCTGAGCAATTTTTGGCTGTTGTATTCAAAAGTTGAGCTGCCAAAACACGATTCAGGGGTGCAGATAGCCTCTACAGCCCACGCGCTGTATGCCTTGATTGATTGCTTTGGGAATATCATTTGCCCTTTCCCCAAGGGGGAACAGTGATATCATTGTCCTCAAATAGCAAATTACAAGCTGTAGAATTTCAGCCACAAGGCAGCTTAAAAACAATACGGTATCTCTAATGTTAAGGGTTAGACGTAGCTAAATGAACTTCACAATGAAAATAATAATAATAATAATAATAATAATAATAATAATAATAATAATAATAATAATAATAATAATAATAATAATAATAATAATAATAATAATAATGGAATGATTATTCCTTAATCTTGTCTCTTGTAAACAGATTGGACTAGAGTTCACTTGGACATGGTGACTGAGATCTGAAATCTAAACATCTGGAAGATATTAAGTTGTCCTAAACTCTAGAAAAGGCAATAAATAGACTTCTGTTTTGTTTCAATGCATCCTGCCTTGTCTGAGGATGCTTTCGTCCACAAGAGGGTGCCATTGTCTTCCTTGACACACAGCTGGTGACCTGAGGAATCCCTTTGGTAGTGCCTGATTTTTTTTTTTTAAAGTGAATTAAAAGCGAATCCTTCACAGCAACCCACTAATATTTTAATTTATTCATTATATTGCTCAGATGTGGCCTGCCTATCCGTTCTTAACTGCTTATCTACAGTGAATCAGACAGGTTTATGATAGATTGTTTCAGAATGATTCCTTTGACATATCCTAGATCAAATCTCTCTCCTTTTTGATCTCAAGCAAATAAAGCACAATCCAGTTTCCATCAAGGAAGAGGATTCTGAGCATAAGTGACTATCATGGCCAAACAGGAATGGTTAAAAAAACACCCCTTGTTTATGATCATTTTGGGGGCAATTTTTTCCTTTTTAAAATGAATGAATTCCTAATGCATAGATAGAGGGGGGAAAGGAAGGTAAACAAAACACCATACAAATAGATATTTATAAACTGTAAAAATTTGGCAAACACAAAATGTTAAGGAAAAAAAAAACCCTTTATTATTCTAGCACTTAGACTTATATACCGCTTCATAGTGCTTTACAGCCCTCTCTAAGCGGTTTACAGAGTTCAGCATATTGCCCCCAACAATCTGGGTTCTCATTTTACCGACCTCAGAAGGACGGAAGGCTGAGTCAACCTTGAGCCGGTGAGATTTGAACAGCTGAACTGCTGAACTGCAGTGCTGCACTTCAACCACTGCACCACCTGGGCTCTTTCAATCCAAACCTTAAATGAAGACCATATATAAAGATGGGGGTGAGGTGCAATGGCTCAGTGGTTAAAGACGCTGGGTTTGTCAGATTGATAGCTGACAGTCCGTGTTCGAGATCCTAGTGCAGTGTGACGGGGTGAGCGCCCAGTACTTACCTCAGCTCCTGCCAACCTAGTAGTTCAAAAGCATGCAAATGCGAGTAGATAAGTAGGTACCATTTTGGTGGGAAGGTAACAGCGTTCCGTGCACCTTTGGCGTACAGCCATGCTGGCCACATGGCCACAGAAGCATTTTTAGATAATGCTAGCTCCCTCGGCCAAGAAACAGAGATGAGTACCACCTCCTAAAGTTGGACACGACTCGACAGGAGAAACTTTTACCTTTACCTTTTATATATAAAGATAACATATATCAGTTGGGTACTCTGTTGTTGTTGTTAGTTGCAAAGTCATGTCCCACCCATCGCGACCCCATGGACAACGTTTCTCCAGGCCTTCCTGTCTTCTACCATCCCCCGGAGTCCGTTTAAGCTCACCCCGACTGCTTCAGTGACTCCATTCGGCCACCTCATTCTCTGTCGTCCCCTTCTTCTTTTGCCCTCAATCTTTCCCAGCATTAGGTTCTTCTCCAGTGAGTCCTTCCTTCTCATTTGGTGGCCAAAGTATTTGAGTTTCATCTTCAGGATCTGGCCTTCTAAAGAGCAGTCAGGGTTGATCTCCTCTAGGACTGACCGGTTTGATCGCCTTGCAGTCCAAGGGACTCGCAGGAGTCTTCTCCAGCACCATAGTTCAAAGGCCTCAATTCTTTGGCGCTCAGCCTTTCTTATGGTCCAACTTTCACAGCCATACATTGCAACTGGGAAAACCATAGCCTTGACTATACGCACTTTTGTTGGCAGGGTGATGTCTCTGCTTTTTAGTATGCTGTCTAGATTTGCCATAGCTTTCCTCCCCAGGAGCAAGCGTCTTTTAATTTCTTGGCTGTAGTCCCCACCTGCGGTGATCTTGGAACCCAGGAAAATTAAATCTGTCACTACCTCCATTTCTTCCTCATCTATTTGCCATGAATTGAGAGGGCCGGGTGCCATGATCTTAGTTTTCTGGGTACTCTAAAAACCATTATTAGATCTATGATGAACAAAAATAACCAAGTAACAAAAATCATCAGTAGGAATTGTCCAGAATTTCTAGCTTGGAAGAAACAATCTGTCCTTACCTTTTTGAAACATCAGTCCAAATTACCTTAATTAGCAAGAGGTCTCTGTGACTTTACTTAGCAGCTCTGAATCTGGGATATCCTGCACATTATTTATTTCTCATACAGCTATCCTAGTGAAATGTCCTTTTCCTGCTCTTCAGTAGACTTCAAGTTGGTGCATGAAACCTTCATGTTCCATGTGTTGGCATCCTCCCATGGAAACTATGTTCCCATCACCAGATTACATAAAGTGTGTTGAAACTGGATCCAAGATTTGATAGTTGATACAGGTTGGCTGGAATCACTCAATGTATTAATCAATAATAAGTTCATTTGGTTTTTGTTCAGCATAACAAACATACCCAGCCACCATGACTAACAAATCAAATAGGGACGCGGTGGCTCAGTGGCTAAGATGCTGAGCTTGTTGATCGAAAGGTTGGCAGTTCAGCGGTTTGAATCCCTAGTGCCGTGTAACGGGGTGAGCTCCCATTACTTGTCCCAGCTTCTGCCAACCTAGCAGTTCGAAAGCACGTAAAAAATGCAAGTAGAAAAATAGGAACCACCTTTGGTGGGAAGGTAACAGCGTTCCGTGCGCCTTCGGCATTTAGTCATGCCGGCCACATGACCACGGAGAGGTCTTCGGACAGCGCTGGCTCTTTGGCTTTGAAACGGAGATGAGCACTGCCCCCTAGAGTCAGGAACGATTAGCACATATGTGTGAGGGGAACCTTTACCTTTACTTTACAGGTTGGCTGGAATCACTCATTGTATTAATCAATAATAAGTTCATTTGGTTTTTGTTCAGCATAACAAACATACCCAGCCACCATGACTAACAAATCATAGTTTATGGTTTGATTTTTGGCCACACTATCATTGTAGCTTATTTGGGAGCCATAGTTCAAGCAGTCATAAGTTAGCTCAATGTGTGAATCCCACCAATAAGGTAGAGTTTGAGTTAGGTAGTCATACTGAGAACAGTTGAACTGGTTGAAATACTATTGTGAGAACTGGTTGAAATGCTATTGTGACTAACTTCATTTCCATCTACAGGTAGTCCTCAACTTACGACCACAATTGAACCCCAAAGTTCTGTTGCTGGGACATTTGTTAAGCGAGTTTTGCCCCATTTTACGACCTTTCTTGCCACAGTTGTTAAGTGAATCGCTGCAGTTGTTAAATTAGTAACATGGATGTTAAGTGAATCTGGTTTCCCCATTGACTTTGCTTGGCAGAAGGTCGCAAAAGGCGATCACATGACCCTGGGACACTGCAATGGTCATAAATATGAGTCAGTTGTCAAGTGTCTGAATTTTGATCAGGTGTCCAGGGGATGCTGCAATGGTCATAAATGTGAAAAATAAGTCCCTTTTTTTCAGTGCTGTTGTAACTTTGAATGGTCACTAAATGAACTGTTATAAATCGAGGACTACCCGTATTTTAAAGTGCCCTTTCTCAATAGCACTCCGCCGAGATCCAGTCCCTCAATCGAACAAACAGAACAGTCTTTTAAACCAGATGAAACTCCAGAAGTGCTAATGTGAGCAACATCGAGCCATGATATTGATATAGAAATTTCATAAACTTACATTTAGATTTTTCTCTCTCTTGCAAATCATTAGGATTGTGAGAAGTCCCAAGATAAGCTGTATTGTGAGCTGTATCTTAATTTCTTCTCTTCTCTTCTTGAAGTTCTATCTTGCCTGGAAGATGCATTTTCTACATTGCAGACAGTTGCTCCTAATGAAATTATACTAGGGCCGTGATGGCGAACCTATGGCACGGGTGCCACAAGTGGCACGCGGAGCCATATCAGTGGGCACGCGAGCTCAGGTCCGGCGCGCATGTGCGCACCGGCCGGCTGATTTTCGGACCTTCTGGGCCCACTGGGAGTCAGGAAACAGGCTGTTTCCAGCCTCCAGAGGGGGGGGGGAGGCCATTTTTGCCCTCCCCAGGCTCCTAGAAGCCTGGAGAGAGCAAAAAATGGGTGTGCCATTGCATGCTGGGAGTGGGGGGGTCATACGCGCATGCGCGGGGGTGCATGGAATTATGGGTGTGGGCACGCACACACGTGATCCCACGCATCCCCCCCCTTTTTGGCACGCGAACCAAAAAAGGTTCGCCATCACTGTACTAGGGATTGGGGCAGGGGTGGGTTCTACTTACCTTCCCTACCGGTTTGTATCGTGTTGGAAGTGCGTGTTTTGCGCACCCCCATCACATCGCACAAATGACCCTCTGCACATGCACAGAGGGTTCTTTCCAAGCCGCTTTCAGGAAGTGGCAAACGGAGGACCGGTTTGGGGACGTGGCCAGCCGGCCATCGTTGCCGGTTCGGCCAGTGGGGACAAATTCCCGCCACCGGTACGAGTGAACCGGTCTGAACCAGCAGCAACCCACCACTGGATTGCGGGCAATTCACCTGACTGCTGAAAATAAATTTATATAATGGACAGGAGTGCTAGGAATCTGATTATATTTCTTACTAAGTTAAAAGTATTCCTGGTTAGAACCAGGCTTTTCCGATTATATTTTTCATGACGTTTGAGGCAATCTATTTTTGGTACAAATCGTCGATTTATTTAACCATAATTTGATAAAGAAGCCATAAACAACTCAGATCTCTAACACACATATTAAATTATAGAGCATGGATAATAAACCACAGATATTGTTGTTTCACAGTGGGTTCATCACTTTTTCTACTGGCTGCAAATTTCCTGCACTGGCAAAGCAATCAGATTAGATGACCTTTACATTTCTTTATAATTCTGTGACTCTTTGAAACTTCTCAAAACTTGATAACCCTTCTTTGAAATAAAAAGCAGGACTGTGTATTAGAGCAGGACTATAAAACAACCTCTTTTGTAAATCCGTTACATGCAAATAACCCATAGAAGAGATTAATTATATCACTCAAGCTTTTTCAGAGCCAGCCAGTTCTCGAATACTGGAACCATCACACGAGGACAAGGACATACAGATAGTCCTTGCCTTACAACTATTTGTTTACTAACTGTTCAAAGTTACAACAGCACTGAAAAGAGTGACTTATGACTATTTTTCACACTTATGAGCATTGCAGCATTCCTGTGGCCACGTGATCAAAATTTGGATCAGGAGCAAAATGCTACCGGTTCGGCCCGGTTCAGGCGTACCGGTAGCGGCCGGCGGTGGTGGTTCGGAGCCCAGAAAATAAACATAGATCATCAAACAAATCAATCCAGAATTTTTGCTTGTGGCATAAATGAAATAAACCAGACTCAAATTATTCTACTTAGAACAGGGGACATCAACCTTTTAGACCTCAGGGACCACTACATTCATAATTTTAAATCCCGCGGACCACCAATATGATCCGCCTAATGACTGGCTGGGTAGGCATGGCTAGGTAGTCATGTGACTGGGTGGGCATGGCCAACTCGATGCCACTCATATCGAGGGGTGCCTCGCCAGCCTCTCCTCTCCTCACCCCTCCCCTCCCACCACTCCTCGCCTGCCCGCCCGGGCTCCTTAGGGCCCCAATAGGAAGCAGTTGTTGGAGTTAAGCAGCCACTACGAGAAAGACTTGGCAAAACAGCTCAGTTCAAATTGGATCCGACCGAGAAAGATACACAGTAGAAGCACCTCACTGAGGACTACGAGCATAGGCTTTCCAAGCAGAGGGAAGACCTGCGGGAGTGCAAGGTCAGGTACCGGCGCCTGGAGGCTCAGTGGGCTGAGATGGTCAGCCAGTTCCAGGCCATGATGCAGTCCCACTGGAACAAGGCCCTCCGGCTCTTCGCCACCCAGTGCTTCCCTCCAGCCTTCGCCCAAAGCCCCACACCAGGAGGCTGAAGCAGACCCTAAGTCGGAATTATTGCCCCCCCTCTGACCTGTACAAAAAGACCCCAAAGGGGAAGATTCTCTGCAGCAACACAAGCATCCATTGCACGTATCCAGCCTAGAGGCCGTAGTTTGAGGACCCCTGATTTAGTGCAATATAAAAAATGCAAATAATTATTCTGTGGACCACCAAAATTTTCTCGCGGACCACCAGTGGTCCATGGACCACCAGTTGGTGACCACTGACTTAGAACACATTATGTGAAGACCTTCCCTACTGGAGAAGTCTATAATGGCAGAAGGAAGTAGAAGGGGATGATTGACAGCAGGATGGTTAGACTCAAATACAGCAATAGTGCAGGCACAGTTGAAATACTATTTGGGACAGATCAGAATGATCAAGTCAATGTCAATTCTCAAGGACCATGTAGATAGTTTTTCTCCCGAATGATTTATCTGTGGGTTGCTAAAAGTCCATACCAATTTGATGGCACATAATAAATCAACCAGTCTACTATTTATCGAATAAGTAGCATCTGTCTTTCGGTTGCGGGATCAGAGCCAGGAAGAATTTTGAACACCAGTTATGAAAAAGGAGAAATAGATAGATAGAATTAAGCCACTGTCACCAACAATAGCAGACAATCTATGGTATGTTGCTGAAGAACAACTCCAGGTATTTATGTTCGTTGATAGGTCAGCTGGGAGCTGTAGTTCAGCAAGATCTGGGAGTTCAATTATTTCTGCCCAAACCATCACATTTTCTAGATTAATTTCCCTTTAATTCCTGCTTACATACTAGAGACAAGGAGCTGAACAACCCTGTTTGTCTTTTGAGGAGACACCTAGAGAAACTGCCCACGGGCCTAGTAGCTTAAACTAAGATGATAGCCTGGCCCAGCCCTACAGTTTATGTTTGAAGTCAGTTCTCTGTGTTTAGATTAATCCGGAAACCTTTTTACTGGGATGACAAATGAAATTGCTATGCCAGCAGTAATTTTCGGCCTTTCTAATCTTAGTCCTTTAAAGGATGCATGTATATATTGTTTCAAAATAATGAATGGCCACTTTTTTAAGATTACATACTTGGTGTCTACCATGATGGTCTATAGCTTGCCTTTTTGGTGACTCACTTATGGGTGACAACCTCACTGTTGGATGATAACTAGTGATGGAATGTTCATTCCTAGGACAATAGGTTGCTCTTCAATCCAATCCCTATCAACTGCTGCCATCACAGCAGGGGCGGGTTCCTAATTTTTTTACTACCACTCTGTGGGCATGGCTTATTTTGTGGGTGTGGCTTGCCAGCCATGTGACCAGGTGGGCGTGGCTTCTCGGACTGCTGAAGGGAAGGGAACTGAGATAGGTCCTGCCGCCCATTCCCCCTCCCCTCAGCAGCTCGAGAAGCCTCAAACATGCGAAAATGCCTAGGATCATCACCGCGCGTTCGTGGCTTCTCGGACTGCTGAAGGGAGGGGAATGGAGATAGCTCCTGCCGCCCGTTCTTTCAGCATCTCACACGCTCCCTCAGCCATCCTCCCCTGCTTGGACTCACTGTGGGGTAGGAAGGCAGTGCATGAGCAGTGCCAAAAACTCGGCTTCTGGGCATGCGCAGAAGAAAATTTAAAAAAAAAATTTTTTTTAAATGGCGGCACCCAGGCACCGGCAACCGACTGCACCGGTACTGTGACGTCACCAGTGGGCCGCTACCGGTGCTATAGAGTGGACCGCACTGGTAGGAACCCACCACTGCATCACAGCCTATGGTGAGTTTGTGATGGCAGCTGGTCCCATCACAGTTGACACATCAGATGTTCTTAATGTGACAGCAGGGAGAAATTTGGAAATGTAGGGCAGAGGAGTACTCGTGTTAATTATATGTAATTTAATTTACTCAATTTAAAGGCAAATGAAATAACTTTAATTTTCATTTAACTTTTGTGGGCTCTTCTCAAGGTATGCCACTCAAATGTGATTCCTGGCTCAGGAAAAGTTGTATACCTTTGGATTAGGTGGAGTATTTTCTAAATCTCCTCCCAGTCTATGTTTTGCAAAGCTCCTGGGCAGATGTAGTTTAGAACTTGAGGTAGTTAAGATTGGAAGAATTCCTAGCAAAGCTACTCTACACTAAGGTGACCAGACGTCCCGCTTTTGGCGGGACAGTCCCGCTTTTTAATAATTTGTCCCGTGTCCCGCGGCATTTCAAAAAAGTCCTGCTTTTTTAATTTGAATTTGCCCTGCACACCCCTCTGCCTCCTGCCTCGCCTGCCTCCTCCTGCCAGGCGGGGAGGGAGGGCAGTGAGAGGGGCAGTGGCGGTCTTGCCTGTTCGTCACCGCAGAGCCGAAGAAGCTGGTGACGTTCGCGGCGCGGGGCTTCCCCTGCCCGCTTTTCCCGGTCGCCGGGATGTTGCCATTTTGCCCTCTGTGCAAGCAGAATGCTTTGCGCATGCGCAGAGGGCAAAAGAACGCAAATGGCGACGTCCCGGCGGCCGGGGGAAGTGGGCGGGGGAAGCCCCGCACCGCGAACGCCACCAGCTTCTTCGGCTCTGCGGCGACGAACAGGTAAGCCTGCGCCGATAGGAACCCACCCCTGGCTGCGATTAAGGGGGGGTGTTTGGAGGGGTGTGCACAAAGCTGCAGGATAAGAGAGACGGACCCCTCCCGTCTTGCTCCCCTAGAAACACCCCCCCCGTCAATGGTGTCCCACTTTACAAAAAATAAAATCTGGTCACCTTACTACACAGAACAGAAGGTGGTGAGTTTTTTCTTGGTAAAATACTTATAAGCAGAGGAAATTGAATATATAAATACATAAATCTTTTCACAAGTGCAGTTATGATTTCTTTTCAACAGAAAGCTGGGAATACAGCCTGTCAACATGGATGGTAAACAATACGAGGATTTCATTAACTTCACGCTGCACACTGGACAGAGTGAAAGCCAAGGAAAACAGTTATTGTTTGTGTATAGTCTGTGTGACATATTTAACCTTTAAGTAAGTGGACAATAAATGTTGACATGTACTCAATGTTCCAGCCAGAAACTCAGGCTCTTTTCCAATCCTCTGTATCGTCCTATCGGTGTAAGGACTGTAACAGCCACTACATAGGATAAACAGAAGATTACCAGAGTGCATCCATGAACTCTAATAGCAGTCAGAAGACATGAAGGAAACTTCTTAATTGCACAACACATGGACAGACTCAACCATCGTACCAACTGGAAAACTCTGAGCATTTGTGGCGCAGCGGTTAGAATGCAGTACTGCAGGCTACTTCTGCTGACTGTTGTAATAAGTTCATCTATCTGGCCATATTAATTTATTAAATTAAATTAAATTTATTGTTCTTATAAGTCGCCCAATCCCGTAGGACTCAGGGCGCCGTACAGCAGAAGGAAGAACAATCAATAAAATACAATAATACAATACAATACAATAAAACCATTTTTAAAAAATACAAAAATTAAAAACCAGACATCCATGGGGCATTAAGATCTATTTCACCGCATGGTGGCTGTCCTGACAATTTACATTGTCTCAGTTCCAGCGGTGGGTTGCTCGCGGTTCGGACCGGTTCTTAGAACTGGTAGCACCGGTGTTGGGAGGCTCCGCCCACCCGCCTGGGACGCTTCTACACAGGCGCGCGAGCACGAGCGTGAACCGGTAGCAAAATCATTTACAACCCACCACTGCTCAGTTCCATCAGAACATGTCATCAGACATTGGGATAACTTGACGTAGCCAGCCAGAGAAGCTTCCAGACCAGGAGATTTCAACTTCCAGAATTCCCCAACCAGCAGGCCAATTGCAGTGAAGTTTGGGAACTGAAGCAGAGGTGGGTTCCTCCCAGTTTGCACCGGTTCTATAGAACTGGTAGCAAACCGCCAGTGACGTCACGGTGCCGGTTCTGTCGGTGCCGGTCCATGGACGCCGCCATCTTTTTTGGGGATTTTTTTTTGAATTTTTTTGAATTTTTTGCTGATTTTTTCTTCTGCGCATGCACAGAAGCTGAGTTTCCGGCACTGCGCATGCGCCACCATCTTATTTTGGGGGAGGGTATTGGATTTTTTTGTGAATTTTCAGCAATGTGTACCCACGCAGCGCGGCCACGCAGCGTGGGAGGAAGTGAACCGGCAGCGAGGTAAGTTAGAACCCACCCCTGAACTGAAGCTCAAAGATGTCCAAGATGAAAGAACGTCCAAGATGAAGAAAGCTGCAACCCATTGGGACAGCTATCAAAGATTAGCCCAAGCAAAAGGACAAAAACCGATGTCATAAACCCCCCCCCCCCACACACACATTTTCTTTTGCATAATTCTTCACTTGGAAATTTCCTAAGAATTTCCTGACAGATTCCAGATGCTGCAAACCTCTCTTTCCTCTTTGAATCAAAGGGACTGCATAGCCTTAATATCTAACATAGATCAGAGGATTGATATTGGAAGGACTTATCTTCACCACGGTCCCCCTTTAAATACCTTTTGTGGCCACAGACAGGACCATGGACCCCAAAAAACTTAAGATTTAAGTCATAAGTCTTACAGTCACTCATGCCCTTATCACCTCACGGCTGGATTACTGTAATGCGCTCTACATGGGGCTACCCTTGAAGAGTGTCCGGCGACTACAATTGGTGCAAAATGCAGCTGCGCGAGCTATGGTGGGTGTACCTAGATGCACCCACGTAACACCTATTCTCCACCAGCTGCATTGGTTACCCATTAGTCTCCGGATCCAATTTAAGGTGTTGGTCGTTACCTTTAAAGCCCTACATGGCTCAGGGCCAGGTTATCTTCGGGACCGCATCCTGCCGCATACCTCCCTACGACCGGTTAGAGCCCATAGAGTCGGCCTCCTCCAGGTCCCGTCGACCAAACAATGTCGGCTGGCGGGACCAAGGGGGAGGGCCTTCTCTGTGGGAGCTCCCTCCCTGTGGAACCAACTCCCTCCAGAGATCAGGACCATCCCCACCCTGCTGGCCTTCCGGAAAGCGATAAAAACCTGGCTCTTCCGGCAGGCGGAGTAAATGAGATACTCTTTTAACTTTTGTAATTTCTGTATTTTTAATAATTGCATTTGTATGGTTTTTATATTTTAATGATAGTCTTTATTTTGTAATGGATCGAATATGTTGTGAGCCGCCCTGAATCCCTAGGGATTGGGCGGCATAGAAATCCAGCAAAATAAATAAATAAATAAATAACACTTCCTCAAGCCTTTTGCCCCCCCTTGTTCAGACATCACGCCTCCCCAAGGGTCTGTGGACCACATGTTGAGAACCACTGGTCTACACTATTCCTGAATAAAAGTGGAGGTATAGAATATAACAGAATAAACAGAGTCAGAAGGGATCGTGGAGGTCTTCTAGTCCAACCACCTGCTTAGGCAGGAAACCTTACACCACTTCAGACAAATGGTTATCCAACTTCCAGTGTTGGAGCATTCACAACTTCTGGAGGCAAGCTGTTCCACTGGTTAATTGTTCTAACTGTCAGGAAATTTCTCCTTAGTTCTAAGTTAGTTCTCTCCTTGATTAGTTTCCACCCATTGCTTCTTGTCCTGCCCTCAGGTGCTTTGGAGAATAGCTTGACTCCCTCTTCTTTGTGGCAACCCCTGAGATATTGGAACACTGCTATCATGTCTCCCCTAGTCCTTCTTTTCATTAAACTAGACATACCCAGTTCCTGCAACCGTTCTTCATATGTTTTAGCCTCCAGTCCCCTAATCATCTTTGTTGCTCTTCTCTGCACTCTTTCTAGAGTCTCCACATCTTTTTTACACCGTGGCGACCAAAACTGAATGCGTGAAAGTGAAAGTGTGGCCTTACCAAGGCATTATAAAGTGGTATTAACACTTCACGTCCTGAGCTGTCGGAAGAAAGCCCTCCCACCCGCCCTTGTTTCAATAGCGACCTTTATTCTTCCTCCGAAGCACAGCTGAGAAGCTCCTCAGCTGTGTTTCGGCTTGTAATGTTGTCCTAAGCATGCGCAGAAGCGAAATCGCCCGATGCACTTCTGTGCATGCTCGTGATGCGCACTAGTAGCAAAAATAACCGGAACCCTCCGCTGTGCTGACTAAGAGGGGGGAGATCAGAATCTAGTCCCCATTCAGCCAGAGACTCTCCCTGGGGGATTTGCCTCTCAGCCCAATAACCAGTGTGGTTCCATGGAGAAGGTATTGGATTAGGAACAGGGAGATGCAGGTTCTGGACTTCCATCAGCCATGGATGCTTTGTAGATGAGAGAGTCCCTCTTTCTCAACCCAAGAATCAGGTATTGTGCTGGCATCAAGGAGACTTGTTCTAGATCACCCTTAGCCATGCAAACTCCTGGGGACCTTTGGACCAATCCATGGGTGAAATCCAGCAGGTTCTGACAGGTTCTGGAAAACAGGTAGCGGAAATTTTGAGTAGTTCGGAGAACCCGCAAATACCACCTCTGGCTAGCCCCGCCCCTGATCTATTCGCTGCCTCCCGAGTCACAGTTGATCAGCTGGGTCTTCTTTTGTTGCCCTGCACAGAACGGAGCTGGAACGCTGGTTAGTGGGGTGGGGTGGGAATGGACATTTTGCAGTACCCTTCCCATGCCACGCCCACAAAGTCACACCACGCCCCCCCCAAGCCACGCCCACAGAACCAGTAGTAAAAAAAAATTTTTTATTTCACCACTGGACCAATCCCTCCCACTCAACCTAGCCTCCCTTACTGGGATATTGCTGTGGGGAAAAAACTAGAGAGAACACTCCCTATGTCACCTTGAGCTCCTTAACAAAAGAGGGGATATACATTTAATCAATAAATTTAATGAGCATAATTCTCTTACACTGGAAATAGCTTGTTAAGCCCATTATTAAGCTTTTAAGGCTATTAAGCTCTGGTTTCTGGGACAACTGAGGTGTGACAGATGAAAAGAAAATCATTATGTCATCACAAACGTCTTTGGGTTCCTCCAAACAGGCTCTGCACTTTTTGAGAAAAATATCAAAAGGATATTCACAAACTCCGCCAGAATGCTCAAAGCATTTGTTCTGACACAGCTGCCTTCTTTTCCTCTGGCCAGGAAAGAAGCTGTCTCTATCCCCAATCAAATCATAGCATCTTTACGGGGCTGCCAAGCCAATGAACCTATCGGAGATCTCAGTCCTCTCACACAAAATGGCTTTGGTGATGGACATGTCCAATTCCCTGGTGTCTAGAAAAGGCGAGGCGAGGCAAGGCTGCCTGGTTTGTCATCCCAAGGCAAAGCAGAACCCAGGGGCGGGTTCCAATTTTTTTTACTACCACTCTGTGGGCGTGGCTTATTTTGTGGGTGTGGCTTGCCAGCCATGTGACCAGGTGGGCGTGGGCCTTGGGAGCTTGGCAGCGGCCGGAGAAACGGGGGGCATTGCCCACCCTCAACTCAGCCCCCCGCAGCGGGAGCAGCAAGACCACAGCAGCGGTTCTTCTAGGAGGCTCCGTCCGGCCTGAATGCTTCTCCCCATTCCATGATCCTAGGCTCCTGCCACCTGTTCCCCCTCCCCTCAGCAGCTTGAGAAGCCTCGAATGTGCGAAAAAGCCTGGGATCATCATCCCGCGTTCGTGGCTTCTCGGACTGCTGAAGGGAGGGGAACTGAGATAGCTCCTGCCGCCCATTTCCCCTCCTCTCAGCAGCTCAAGAAGCCTCGAACATGTGGCAACCGACCGCACCGGTACTATGACGTCACCAGTGGGCCGCTACCGGTGCTATAGAGTGGACCGCACTGGTAGGAACCCACCACTGGCAGAACCCAACAGGACACTGAGATGGGGGAAGACATAAAGGTACAACGAGTACTTTGGCCATGTAGTACAGTCAACCGTTGCTTCTATTGCACAATGGATTCAACGCCACCTGATCCAGGGTGAAGGGATAGAGTTACCCCAACCCAGAAGCCACATTGAGTTCAAAGTCTTGAGCAGGTGCTTTCAACACAAGCCTGATCCGTTGGCCCAGCCTGTCGGAGTGAAGCGATGGGCTATATTTGCTCCATGAGAGAGCACAATGGAATGCACCAGGGTGCCAAGGAAGGAGGTGCCTTTCTTTTTGGCTTGTCCACCTCGCCTCTTATGGAGAAGAACACCAGGAGGGAAGCAAGGGAAAATCTGTAGGCCTTTACACAGCACACCGACTGCTGAAACACCTCCTCTTATGGAGAAAGCCCATGGGGGAAGCCCTTGATGTCAGAGGGAACTCGCAAGAAATACTCCAGGCCTCCCCATCGCAGCATCCAAGCCAGAGCACCGGGCAATGGAATTATAACGCCTCCGTTTTTCTTTCTGTGTGGGGCTCATTGCCCAGCTTTGATCAGAACCTTGTCAAGAAAGCAACGTTTCAACTTGAAATGGTTATCTAGGGCTCTAAATTAAGACTCTTTGGTATCCGAGCAAATGGGAACATAACGGTCATTACATCTAGAAGTGGACAGAGTGGGTCTACCCTTCATCATAGCCTGTGTGTGTGTGTGTGTGTGTGTGGTTGAAAATAAAATCTTAACATGTAACATGGGATTTAAAGAATAAAGATTTCCCACTTCTTTTTGATATGGGGTGGGAGGTGGGGTGGGGTGGGGGGAAAGCAGCAAGGCCTGCATGCCAGCCAGAGGTGGGTTTCAGCAGGTTCTGACCAGTTCTGGAGAACCGGTAGCGGAAATTTTGAGTAGTTCGGAGAACCGGTAAATAACACCTCTGACTGGCCCCGCCCACATCTATTCTCTGCCTCCCGAGTCCCAGCTGATCGGGAGGAAATGGGGATTTTGTAGTAACCTTCCCCTGGAGTGGGGTGGGAATGGAGATTTTGCAGTATCCTTCCCCTGCCCCGCCACCAAGCCACGCCCACCAAGCCACGCCCACAGAACTGGCAGCAAAAAAATTTGAATCCTTAAAATCCTTGAATGTGTATGATTGTAGAAATGCTTTAGGAAATATGGAAATTGTTATTTTTAAAGAAAAATGTTGAAAATCAATAAAATTTAATTTTAAAAAAAATTTGAATCCCACCACTGACATCACATGACCACCAAGCCACGCTCACCAAACAAGCCACGCCCACAGAACCGGCAGTAAAAAAATTTGAATCCCACCACTGATGCCAGCCTCCCTGCCCATCCAACTCTTCAAGAAGTGGGCATTTCCCCCCAAACCAGGCAAAACAAAACACTGATTTGAATTGTCTGCAAGCACAGAGTGGAGCAAACGTAAGAGTGATTTAAATAGATATGCATTATTTCATGCAGACAACCTTCCAACTCAGCCAACTGGCTCTGAGTTAGAACGTTGTCAAGACTTCTAGTTTCCCTTCTTGCTGATTTTTAAAACAGATTTTTAAAGCAGATTTCAGATAAGGAGCCCTTTAAAAGAGCGAGCTGTCCTTTTTGAAATAAGATGCATGTTGCCTCAAAATATGTTGATATGTTGTGAGCCGCCCAGAGTCCCCTGGGAGTTGGGCGGCATAGAAATCCATCCAAATAAATAAATAAATAAATAAAATGCCTCCTTGTTTCCCCTGCCCGTTTCTCTCCTTTTTATCTTTGTACTTTATGTTTTTTTTAGTTTGCATTGTTTTAAGTGGAAAGCCCATTCTGTTGAGTCCCGGGACTGAAGAGGCTTGAGACAGGCTTAAGACAACAGCTCTTTATTTCAACTATGTACAAGATCCAGCAAAGAGTTAGTCTGACAGCTAGCCTTTATATAGGGAACTGTCAGATGGCTTAACCAATCACCAGTCTCCATTTTCCCACTTGAATGGAGGACCTGGTTGTAACCATGCAGTTTGGATATCTAACACATTCAAATGTTCCTTCAGTGGCTAAGACACTGAGCTTGTTGATCAGAAAGGTCGGCAGTTTGGTGGTTCAAATTCCTAATATAGGTCTCCTGCATGAACAGGGGGTTGGACTAGATGACCTCCAAGGTCCCTTCCAACTGTGTTATTGTTATATGTTTCTAAAAGGGGTAGGCAACCTTAAACACTCAAAGAGCCACAAAGGTCCTAACCGGAAGCCCCCCGTTCAATTCAAGCCGACCTGAAGTCCTGTTCCCCCACCATAGAGTCTCCTCCTAGCGCGGCATCCTTTTTCCTCTACCTGTCCTAACCGAAAGCCCTATCAATTGTGGAGCTGACCAGAAAACCCGACCCTTGCCATAGAGTCTCCTCCTGGCACGCCCTGCTTCCCCCCACCCTAACCAGAAGCTCCTCTCAAAATTGTGGTGCCGACCGGCGACAGGGAGCTGCAGCAGAGGGACAAAAGAGCCACATGTGGCTCCAGAGCCGCGGGTTGCTGACCTCTGGACTAGAAGGAAGATAAGTCTAGTAAATAAATAATTGTCAAAACTTCCCTGGTTTGTTTTCCTTTCTCTTCTTTTCCCCTTGGTCCCTTTTCTTTTCGAGAGTCAGAGAAAAGCATTCCTGACTTGGAGCAATTCTCGCCAGTTGGATTTGGGCTTCTCTCGCAGCTGTTTGAAAGCATAAATCTGAGCGTTTCTAGAAGCTCCAATTCCATCAGGGCAGAAAAATAGGGGGGCTTTGGGGAAGGATTTTTTGGGGGAAGCATCAGGAACATCTTGAATCACTTCCTTTCCGTGTGTAAACGTGCAAAATGGAATGTTCCAATTCCTGCTTGCCTGGTCTTGTTATAATTCTACTGCTTTTACGACTCTGATTTTGGATTTGCACAGCAGTAGGAAGATGAGTACAGACCAGGATCCAGATGTTACATTCGGGGGGGGGGGAAGAATCATTAGTTAACAGATCCTAAGTGAAGGGAAGCTTCATGGTTAAAGATCCTTGCAGGAAAACTTCGTGGGATAGGAACATTAAGAGGATAGGCAATGGTGCAATACTCCCAAGGGTGTGGAAAGTTAACTAGAATTCTATTGAAAATTTGTAACAGACATGCAAAGTTTTGTAGATCTACAAGTCACCCATCTGGAATCACTCTGGTTTTTAAGAAGGAATGAATATGGTTTTAAATTTAAATTAGGACTACTCTAAATATGCATCATTCTGCAGATCATCTCAAAGAGCCAGATTAGTGTAATGGTTAAGACACCATGCCAGAAACCAGGAGACTGTGAATTCTAGTACCACTTTAGGCATGAAAGCTGTCTGAGTGACTTTGGGCCACTTGTCTCTCGGCCCAGCCCACCTCGCAGGGTTGTTGTTGTAAGGGGAAAAGGAGGAGGAAGGAGCATTACGTATGTTCGCCACCTTGATTTATTTATAACAGTTATAAACGTAGGATAACGCAACACAAAAAGCATAGCATAGCATAGCATAGCATAGCATAGCATAGCATAGCATAGCATAGCATAGCATAGCATAGCATAGGTTAGAACAGCAAGCACAGCACAGCACAGCACAGCACAGCACAACACAACACAACACAGCACAGCACAACACAACACAACACAACATAACTGGGAGTGTAATTTTTCCCACCCTGAATTTTACCCTGGAAGTCCAAGTTTAGCAACTGGTTGAAAGGATGTTTGTTTATTTGTTTTGGTGTGTGTGTGTGTGTGTGTGTGTGTGTGTTTGTGTCCCTGGGTAGAAATGTATTGGCTGACCAATTTGCCCTTTTAGCTTTTCCCATGCACAAAGCACAGAGTACATCAGTGCAAGCTGAACTTTCAGGCACAATCAATCAGTCAGGGGTGAGCAACTATTCCTGCGGGATCAGGAATTCTGGGAGTTGAAATCCACAGGTCATAAAGGAGCCACAGTTCCCCTCCACTGAGTCAGAGCATTGGAGCAAGGGTTGGCATGGCAATGTTTCATCTTATTCAATGACATAGCTGTTTTAGGCGACAGCTGCTTTGCCAAAGAAGATGGGTAATCGGCAATTATACATGTGTAAGAAAAGCCCAGATATTAAATAGGATTACATTGAGGTTTCCTTGCCTATCCTCATGTACTCTATGATAACGTTGCCTTTTCACCCCCAGGCAAGGCTGACTTCAAAAAACAAGAATTTGGAATCAGAAATAGTTTGAAATCCTTTTAGAACTTTTCAGCCCCAGCATTTAAAAATAAAATAAAAAAAATCCAGTGAACACAGGGTGATTCTGGAATTTTCTGTGCAATGCAAAGACAAAATTCATCGAGCTGAAAAGAAATATTGTTAATTTATAAACCTCTTATAGCTCTTTGCAAAGATGTGGTGGACCACAGTGGGTGAGCCCAGATGTAGGGTTGGCACCCAATCAAATCCTAATCTTCCTTTTTCGGGAAGCATGGATTGGAAAATACGCGGTCTCCTTCACCATCCGAAATATGCAGCAGTTCTTCAACTTGTCAACTTAATTTTTTGTCAAAAGCATCACATCTGCTTTGTTCATAAATGTCCAACTTATTTTTGCATGCAATTTCCCCTAATGTACAATATTAACATTTTTGAGGATTATTTTTAAACAGAAACTTTCCCCATTGTGTATTATGTAAACTTTTGTGAGGCTGACATTTTTAATGTAGATTTTCCTGTTGCAACACTTTAAGTTTAATAATCTCACTTTAATCTCTAGCTTTCAGAAATCATCATTCTTTTTCAGATCTTTATCACCACCAAACTTTGGGGTGGGGTTGAGGCAGGGGTGGGCTTCAAAAATTTTAGCAAGGGATTCTCTGCCCGGTTGCTAGGTGGGCGTGGCCATGGTGGGCGTAGCCTACTCGGCCTCCTGCACCAGAGCGGGGGGGGGCATTATTGCCCTCCCCGGGCTCCGGAGGTTTTCCTCGATCCTCCGGGAGGGCGAAAATGGCCTCCCCAGGCTCCGGAGGCCTTCCCATTTCCGGTCTTCCCAAACTTCCGGTAGGCCCGTTTTTCACCCTCCCCAAGCCTCCACGCAGGCCCTGCACTTACCTCGCATACAAAACGGGCCATGTGGGGACTCCTGGGAGGGGAGGGGTAGGGTAGGCGGGGCCAGCCAGGAGTGGGATTTGGGGCAATGTTCTCTCTGACATTAGAAAACACCGTGCGGCAGTTTGAAACTGCTGCGCGGCGTTTTCTTATCACGTGCACGGCCGCGCAGCTTAGAGGGAATGTTGATTTGGGGGTTCTCTGAACTGTACAGAATCTTAGCTAGAGGTTTTCCTGAACCCCTGTGAACCCCCAGCAGCCCATCCCTGGGTTCAGGTTGTGTAAATATGTCAGATGTGAAGGTGAAAGTTCAATCTGAAGCTTTGTTTCTTTCTTTCTTTGTGTCAGAAGCGCCTTCAAATGATCAACATCCCTCGGGAGTTGGGCGGCATATAAAAAAACCAAATAAATAAATAAATAAATAAATAAAATAAACATGTAACATTCAACACTAAGCAAGTAAAATGGGCATAAAATAGATCATAAAAATATAGTACAGCTAGTCCTTGACCTATGACCACCATTGAGTCCAAAATTTCTGTTATTAAATGAGACATTTGTTGTGAGTTTTGTCCCATTTGACGACCTTTCTTGCCACAGTTGCTAAGTGAATCCCTGCAGTTAGTAACACGGTTGTTAAATGAATCCGGCTTCCCCATCGATTTTGCTTGTTAGAAGGTCGCGAAAGGTGACCACATGTAGTGCCCTGGGACACTATAACTGTCCTAAACATGAGTCAGATGCCAAGCAGGGGAATTTTGATCATGTGACCACGGGGATGTTACAATGGTCATAAGTGTGAAAAACAGTCGTAAGTCCCTTTTTTCAGCGCCGTTGTAACTTTGAATGGTCACTCAATGAAACTGTTGTACGTCGAGGCTACCTGTATGTAAAATACATAGGATGAAAATTAAATGAGAATTGCCCAGGATCGGGCTACATTGACTGCATCTTCTCTCACCAACACGAGGTCTTCCTCCATTCATGTTGAAGGACATTGTATGCACCGTAGTATCAGTCCTGGAAACCATCTCTATGGCACCAGAAAGCCAAACAAGGAATAACGGATGGAAGCTGACCAAGGAGAGATTCAACCTGGAAGTGAGGAGAAACTTTCTGACGGTGAGAGCGATCAACCAGTGGAACAGCTTGCCAGTGGAGGTTGTGAGAGCCCCAACACTTGCGACCTTCAAGGGGAGACTGGACTGCCATCTGTCTCAAAGGGTGTAGGAGCTCTTGCTTGAGCAGGTGGTTGGGCAAGATGACCTACAAGGTCCCTTCCAACTCTAATAATAAATCTAATAAATCTATAATCTTGGGCATTGGATCTTCAGGCTTGCCACATTTAGTGCTGTGGGAAACTGGGAGGGGGGATTGTAGGGAGCTGGGGAGATATATAGTCATAATAACATTCCTTTCTCCGAAAGTCAAGGTCACTCTGCCCTGCACCTGGAGGGGTGTGGCTTGGAGGCATCTCCAGTTGGGACGGTGCATTGATTGGACAATGTGATGGACATGTGGGTGCTGCGGGCAGAGACTTGAACTTTCTTTTGGGTGTGTAAAACCGGAAGCTTTCAGATTCAGGTTTTCCCAGATGTGCCAATATGACATCTCTAATAAAGTGGAACTTTGAGGAAACTCAAGCCTTGGAGTTTTCTTTCGTTGGGGGTGTTACTTGGAACCCTGACACGTAGCATACGATTTGCCAAAATCTAATTTTGCCTGTTCCCCCTTTTCTCCGCCTTTCCAATCTATATCACTGTGCAGATAAGCAAGCCCATTGCAGAGGCCTGGGTCTTTCCAAGGCCTCAGGAATTCTGAAGTTAGGAGTGGTGAAGTTGGTGAGATGAGCAGTTCATCTATAGCAGGGGTCCCCAAACTTGGCAACTTTAAGACTTGTGGACTTCAACTCCCAGAATTCTCCAGCCAGCATAGCATAGCTGGCTGGAGAATTCTGGGAGTTGAAGTCCACAAGTCTTAAAGTTGCCAAGTTTGAAGACCTCTGATCCATAGGTATGAAACCTGGCAGGCGGTCCCGTTTTTAAAGGCTGGGAATTGTCCCTCTTTAATCTCTTCATTTGAATGGCTGTGTGGAACAGTGACTGCCAGGTGGAATGGTGCCCTTTTCCCCATCCTCATCCTCATCCAGTTCTGTGGAGCCAGATGTTACTTTGACAGGTTCGTGCAACCATCACACATGTTTTATTGGCGTAATTTACTGCTCGATAAGCCATGCACTACAACACATAATTGTTGGCAGACAAATATATTCTTTTAAACTCCCATATCCTACAGGCCTGGCAAGGAAAGACACAGAGCTTCTATCCAGAACAATCCAAAAAGATACGTTGTTTGAACATAACTCTATTTTGCTGCCCTAATTCTTCGCTGTGCACATCTGGGCGAACTGTTCCATTGCATGCTCATCCAGCCCTTTTGTAAAGAAAGCTACACTCCTCTTTTTTCTCACTTATAAACAACTTTGATGGGTTGGGAATGATGATGAATGTGATGATGATGATGATGATGATGATGATGATGATGATGATGATGATGATGATACCTTGTTCTCCCAGTCAGGCAATATCTTGATGTGGTTGTGGGTTTTGTGTGCTCTGAGGAAAATGAGAGTTATGCCAGAGATTCAACCATACTGGGCAGGTGTCAAGCATGAGGAAATTAGGAAATCCAAACTGTTGAAATGAATATAAAAGTTTATTGCAAGCTTAAGCTCTCTACATGAATCTGAAATACTAACACTCAAAGCAAATTGGTAGCAGATAAGAGTCAATGGAATTCAAGATGGACTGGATTTAGATCTCTTGTGGGTGTGAAGGGACTCGAGACTGATGATGTGTTTGGCCCCTCCCTCCGGACTCAGCCTAATCATCTCCTACATCAGGTCTCATCAGAGGAGCCAGATCAAGAGTTTCTCCCATAAACAATATGGTGGGATATTATTTACAGAAAACCATACCTGTTTGGTCATTGCCTGGATCAACATAGTCTACAGTGGTGGGATTCAATTTTTTAAATTACCGGTTCTGTGGACATGGCTTGGTGGGCATGGCGTGGCTTGGTGGGCGTGGCTTGGTTGGCGTGGCAGAGGAAAGATACTGCAAAATCCCCATTTCCTCCTGATCAGCTGGGACTCGGGAGGCAGATAATAGATGGCGACGGGGCCAGTCAGAGGTGGTATTTACCGGTTCTCCGAACTACTCAAAATTTCCTCTACCTGTTCTCCAGAACTGGTCAGAACCTACTGAATACCACCTCTGAACATAGACTGCATTGTGTCAGAGTTCCTCAACATCTGGTTACAAATGGGCCATAGGACTCGGGACTCTTGGCTGAGCAACCAGGGCCAGCCGCTACAAGACAGTTAGAAGAAACGTTGTTTACCCATTACAAACATACAAAGATTCAGAACGAAGAAATAATGACGACTTTGGCAAACAAAAGCAAAGATAGTGCCAACAATAATATGCACCAAGATTGGGAAACACTGCAACTGAGGGGAAGGGTGTCCCAAATGGAAGGGACTACCACCAAGAAGGCCTGCCATCTTGCACCCTAGGGGAAATTCCTCAGCAGGAATTTACTAAAGTTCTGGACCAGACAGTCAGATTCAGTTCTAATGAGGTGCCTTAATCACACACACCCATAAGATGGCCTTAGATAACTAGCCAGAGTGTGCAGCTTACTCTGTTTTAATATCTCAAAACCAAGAACCATACAGAATACATTTTCACCAGTTGAACCCCTAAGTCCCCTCCAATTGGCCCATCTTATTGCTTTTTAAGAAGATCACAAGGATGGATTTACTACTGCTTTCATTAGGATCACACAGCAATATAGCAATAGCACTTAGACTTATATACCGCTTCATAGTGCTTTACAGCCCTCTCTAAGCGGGTGACAGAGTTCAGCATATTGCCCCCAACAATCTGGGTCCTCATTTTACCGACCTCAGAAGGATGGAAGGCGGAGTCAACCTTGAGCCGGTGAGATTTGAACAGCTGAACTGCTGAACTAGCAGTCAGCTGAAATAGTTTGCAGTGCTGCTTTTAACCACTGCGCCACCTCGGCTCCAATATGAGAAGAATCTGCCAGAATCAAGTCCTGGATTCTGAACCCCAAGGGACACATTCAGGGAGCTGAGGGACATGGAAAAAGTCATATTGTCACTCCTAAGCAACGAGGATTTGAGGGATGTTGACTATAGTTCTAGGGATAAAGAGCCATCAGAACTAATAGCCGCTGCTTGCTTGATCCCCCAATCCTCTTTTCAAAGTGTGGCCATCAGCACATCTGATAGCAGTGGGTGTGTGTGCAACGGTTTAGCTATGCATTCCATGAAGGATTACTTCCTTTCATGGATCTTCCCACATTTAATTTTAATGGATGCCTCTCAAATTCTAGCATTGTGATGGAGAATGAAAGGGAAAGCAAGCTGAAAACATTGCCCGCATTTTCCATGCCATGCATAGTTTCATGTATTTCTGTCCTATCTTCTTTGCACACTAAGAAGTTTCTACTCTAACAAAACATGAAATAAACGTATTTCTTTCCAAAATTAGATAAGGGATTGCAGACAAACAATAGATAAAAATTTAGTATACACCCATGACGTAGTGTTTGGGAACTATTGCCAACCCCAAAAGCCATGTCTAGTTTGTCAGGCACACCTGGAGAGATAAACAGATGCCGTCTTTAACTTGGCTACCAGCTGGATTCTCACACTTTGAATGTTTGTTTCTGTAGTTAAGCAGAACTGCTGTTTTATGAGCAAGTGACACACCTTTGTGCCTGATTCTTATAGAGCCTCACCCCAGTGTTTGTTGTCCTCTGTGATGTATCCTTTGAAATTACCAGTTTAAAAGGTGTAGCCCACTAAATGGCTGCCGTATCTGCCAGTCCCAGTAATGTAGGTGGTATTTTGCCTACAGTCATCAAAATGTACCAATGTGGCTATTCTGAGTACTAGTTTTCTTAGGTCAACCGCAATAATACAAGAGCACACAATAGATACAAACTCAAGGTAAACTGCTCCAAACTCGATTGCAGAAAATATGACTTCAGTAATAGAGTGGTCAATGCCTGGAATGTACTACCTGATTCTGTTGTTACATCCCCAAACCCCCATAACCTTAACCTTAGACTGTCTACTGTTGACCTCACCCAGTGGTGGGATTCAATTTTTTTTACTACCGGTTCTGTGGGTGTGGCTTGGTGGGCGTGTCGTGGCTTGGTGGGCATGGCTTGGTGGGCATGGCAGGGGAAGGATACTGTACAATCTCCATTCCCTCCCCACTCCAGGGGAAGGTTACTGCAAAATTCCCATTTCTTCCCGATCAGCTGGGACTCGGAAGGCAGAGAATAGATGGGGGCGGGGCCAGTCTGAGGTGGTATTTACCGGTTTTCCGAACTACTCAAAATTTCCGCTACCAGTTCTCCAGAACTGGTCAGTACCTGCTGAATCCCACCTCATCCTCACCCCATTCCTAAGAGGTCTGTCTGGGGCGTGCATAAGTGCACCGGTGTGCCTAACGTCCCTGTCCTACTGTCTCCATTTTTTTATACCCATTTACTATGTTCATATTTATGTTTATACTATACTTGTATCTTGTACATGTTTGACAAATAAATATCCATCCATCCATCCATCCATCCATCCATCCATCCATCCATCCATCCATCCATCCATCCATCCATATCTATCTATCTATCTATCTATCTATCTATCTATCTATCTATCTATCTATCTATCTATCTATCTATCTATCTATCTAACTATCTATCTATCTATCTATCTACCAAATGTAGGCAGGAAACATCTGGACAACCACTGGATGCTCACAAAATATTACAGGAAGCTTTGTTGGTCGTCTGCAGCCAAAAATGAGTGGTTCTGCTTAATATCAATAGTGCTTTGGGGCTTTTAGTTAATATGGTTTAAACCAACTTTCCTGAATGAAATGCCCCCCCTGATGAGTTTGCCCAGCATGGGAGTTGGTCCAACCCACCTGGAGTATACCAAGTTGGTGAAGGTTGATTAAAAGGATATGTATCGATTCTTAAGTCATGCACATGCATAAAAATAACCTCCTTGTTTGAACAAAAAGTCCACTAAAACTCTTTACACCATTGTTGCCCAGGAATTGGCTTTCAGAAGTTGAATTTTCCTTTGGTCCATCCCAAATGGACCTACATCCAATGACTGCACTATTCCCCCTGTTAGAATTATTGCAAAATTGACACAGCACATCAAAGCCTCACAGGTGTGATCCTAATGTTTTGTTTCACGCTGTAGGCTTATCTTTTTTAAGATCCTGACTTCTCCTGCAATACTTCTGGCTCTGTAACGTTTCCAGATAAACAAGACTATTCACAGAGTACTGTATGTTCAAAACAATCAAGGTTGTGGGTCTTTTTTAAAAATAAAAATCAGCCAGACCACCAATTATGCCATCATAGCCACCTTCTTGAGGGCTTTTTGACCTTCGCTCCCCAAGCATTTTCCAAGAAGTGGAATTCATAAAATGTCCATTAAATGTAAATCTGTACTACTGTCTCTTTAGTTGATATCTATCTCAGGAAAAGATACTTGGCCACCAAGGATTATGTGCAGCTGTGTCATGGGTTCATGGCTTGGGAAAACGATGGTTTATTTGATGTATTTTCTAGATAGATATTAGCTATTTTTCATCCAGCTGAACTTGAGAGAATCCTGGCCCGAATGTCTTTTCAGACTACCCTGAAGTGCTTGGTGCCATGTCAAAGGAGTTACAACACAAGTCACATCATACAGGAGAAGAGCAGGCAGAGCTGGGCAGGGGCGGAGTTAAATATGTCATCAGTTTAGAGTCATTGTGTTCCTATAAGCGCTCCAAGCCCATCCGTCCTGAATTCCGTTGACCCTTATCTAGTGGCAATTTAGTGTTGCGCTTCAGTTGACCACAGATTCTTGGATAAATCTCCTATGTTGCAACCTTACGAATGATCATGATTCTTTGCGCCTGACACATCATCAGCAAACAACGTCAGTTTGGGATCAGTAGGGAACACAGTTGGGATTCACTATCAAAGAGATAAAAGCCAGAAATGTCTGAATCGCTCTCCAGCCGCCTAGTTTATTCTCCAAATGATTATAGTCCCCACATGGTAGGCCTAAATAAACCCAATGAATTTGCAGGCATCTATTTTCACACACAGGCACACAAACACATGCATACCCACACACCCACACACTCAATACCATTTTTAACATGTGGGAAATGAATACTTTTGTTCTCTTGGAATTAGTTCCTTGGCTGCAAATGGAAACTTCCCCCAACTGTAACTCTGAGAAATAAGGGAAGTTTATTGAATTGCCTGAATTGGCAACCAAAGAAGGGCGGGGTGGAAGAGAGTTTAGTTAGAAACTGGAAGGAGATTGTCAATGCACACCTGTTTGTTTGGGGGGCAAAAGATTTACACTGCAGGAAAGATGATTGGATGTCAAGTTCTTCAAAATGAATGCAAATATCTAACAGATTATTGGCAGGCATGTGCATGCCTTCGGGTGCCTGGCTTTTCCTTTCATCCCAGTTCAATCAAGAAAAAAAAAACACCCAAGAGCTGTGAATTTGATGCCTCCGTTTTAATTAAGATTTATGGAAACCTGCAACAGAGTGTTATATTTTAAAGTCTTTTACTTGTTTTATTTTTATTTATTTTATTTATTAATTATTTTATTATATTTTTAATAAAAAGCCAATATAGCTAGCTAGTCCTTAACTTATGACCACGGCTGAGCCCAAAATTTCTGTTCCTAAATGAGACGGCTGCTAAGTAAATTTTGCCCCATCTTTCTAGCCACACTTGTTAAGTCAGTAACACAGTCATTAAATCCATCTGGCTTGCTTGTCGCGAAAGGGGATCACATGACCCTGGGACACTGCAACTATCATAAATATGAGTCAATTGCCGAGTGTCTGAATTTTGATCATATGACCATGGGGATGCCACAACGTCCGTAAGTCACTTTTTTGGTCATAAGTCACTTTCTTTCCAGTGCCGTTATAACTTCAAACGGTCACAACTGTGAAAAATGGTCATAGCTCACTTTTTTCATTGCTGTTGTAACTTTGAACGGTCTCTAAATGAACTGTTGTAAGTCAAGGACTAGCTGTAATGTGTGGAAGTTTGTTAAAAAGAGACCCAACCTAGAAGTAAGAACAAATTTTCTGATAGCAAGAACAATTAATCAATGGTTTAGAATAGAATAGAATAACAGAGTTGGAAGGGACCTTGGAGGTCTTCTAGTCCAACCCCCTGTTTAGGCAGGAAACCCTACACCACTTCAGACAAATGGTTATTCAACATCTTCTTAAAAACTTCCAGTGTTGCAGCATTCACAACTTCTGGAGGCAAGCTGTTCCATTGATTAATTGTTCTAACCAGGGGTGGGTTGCTTGCTTACCGATACCGGTGCGCTACGCGGGCATCTCCATGTTTTGTGCACACACGCACGCCCACTATGCGCGCACACCCTCTTGCATGATTTCAGCAAGATTTTGCTTCTGCGCATGCGCGGAAGCAAAATCTCACCGAAATCTCACACACGCACGCATTCCCTCACGAGATTTCGGTTAGATTTTGCTTCCGTGCATGCGCAGAAGCAAAAAAGCCCAAAAAATCTTTTAAAAAGATGGCAACATGTGCGACTGTCCGGTGAAGACGGTACCGGAGCAGTCGTGCGCAAATTGCATAATCGGCGGGTCCCTACCGGAGCTGCACACTGAACCGCACTGGTAGGAACCCACCCCTGGTTCTAACTGTCAGGAAATTTCTCCTTAGTTCTAAATGGAATAGCTTGCCTCCCGGAGTTGTGGGTGCTTCATCACTGGAGGTTTTCAAAAATAAACAACCGTTTGACCGGGATGGTATAAAGCAGTGATGGTGAAACTTTTCGGCACCGAGTGCTGAAAAGGTTGCACAGAAACGTCATGCGCACGCTCGCACTCATCAGGGCCACACTCCAGAAAAACCGAACCCCCAGGTTCTAGTGTGCATGCGCGCCCGATGATCAGCTGGCCAGTGCGCATGCGCACACCGGTTCTCGGCACTTCTGCGCGCACTAAGAACAGCTGATCGTCACACGCGCATGCGTGCCAGAAACCCAGAAGACAAACAGGCAAGGCTGCGTGTGCTGGGCGACATGGCTTCGTGTGCCACTTTGGGCACACATGCCATAGGTTCGCCATCACAGGTATAAGGTCTTCTGCCTTGAGCAGGGGGTTAGACTAGAAGACCACTGAGGTCTCTTCCAGACCTATGATTCTATGTTCTATGTTTGAATAGAACTCCTGCCCTTTCTCCCTAAGAAGACGTGCTATTCTTACTCCCTTCCCAGTTTCCTGACATTTTTCATCACTGGACAAAGATTCTTGTCAACCGAGCATCTTCAATTATGTTCTCCTTTTACGGGTGTGGAGTTTTCAAACTTCCTGGTAGCATCTTAGTTATCTTTTAGCATGAGCACAGAATTAATTCACTTTTACTTTTAATGGATTCCTCTTAAGTGGAAAATTTCATACAGGTTTGATCTTGTTCAGTTCTTCATTCGTTTATTCCTAGGCTTATCTCATTTCAGCTAGAGAATTTGTAGAAAACAAAATGCAGGGCTAATTTTGTGGGGATTTTTCTCGCAAGCATTTGCACTAATTCCAAGCTATTTCTCAGATACGTTCGATATCTATGTGAATATTGTGCTTTTTTTTCATACTTTCCCCATGTAATCACATGTTGTATGCATTTTTCTGAGCTTCAAAATGCTGAAAAAAGGAGGAATTAAATTGATTCCTGCGCATAGAATAAAATATGCCTAGGACTTATTTTGCTTTCATTTTTTTGGATAAAAAACGTACCACATTTATTCATAACTGGTATGGAAAATGAATGAGCTTTATTTCTTTTTTTTTTAAAAAAAATGCAAAACGAGAAACAGTTTTGTCTGGACAGATCATTTTAGCGCTTAAGAATGTGGGTTTGGGTTTCTGTTTTCATCTGTTTTCATCATATGGCTCTGAGGCTGCTACCTAATGTCTCCACCAGTCCCGATATTTTCATGGCAAAAAGATTTAGCCAAGTCAACTAGAATAGCTGTGATGACTGAATTATGAATGGCATGGTTAAATGAGGACAACCAGTTTGATCTAGTGCAGGGGTGTCAAACTCGATTTAATTGAGTTGTGTTTGACCTTGGGGACTGGGGTGGGCATGGCCAGGGTGGGCATGGCCAGCTCGACGTCACTTGTGTTGGGGGCGCCTATGGCCCGAGCACTCTGCCAGTGAAAACGGGCTCCCAAGCTCCGTTTTCGGCTGCGCCAGCCTCCTGCAACCCTCTACCAATGAAAATGCAACTTGAGAGGGCCGCCTGCTGCCCTTCCGAGCTCCATTTTCGCTGGCAGAGGCACTGCGGGCTGGTCCTTTGTTGTTTTCAGGGTGGCCCCATGGACCAGATCTAAGCACCCCGCAAGCCGGATCCAGCCCCCAGGCCTTGAGTTTGACACTCCTGGTCTAGTGGTTAGTTTAGGAATGGAAAAATCACTTTAATCACTTTAAATTGTGTGTGTGTGTGTGTGTCAGTGGTAGGTTCCTACCAGTGCGGTCCACTCTATCGCACCTGTAGCGGCGGGCTGGTGATGTCATCAAGAGGTTACCGACCCGGTGCGGTCGGTTGCCGGTCCCTAGGAGCCGCCATCTTTTTCGTGACTTTTTTGGCGATTTTTTGCTTCTGTGCATGCGTGGAAGCAAAATCTCGCCAAAATCTCGTGCGGGGATGCGTGCGTGCGTGAGATTTCAGTGAGATTTTGCTTCTGCGCATGCGTGGAAGCAAAAAATCATTGAAATTGCACTCACGCATCCCCTTGCGAGATTTTGGCGAGATTTTGCTTCTGCGCATGAGCGGAAGCAAAATCATGCGAGGGGGTGTGCATGCGTAGTGGGCGCATGCGCAGACGAAATGTGGTGATGCGCATGCAGCGCACCGGTAGCAAGGTAAGAGAGCAACCCGCCCCTGGTGTGTGTGTGTGTGAGTGTGTGTGTGTCTGTACACCAGTAGTGGATTTCATTTATCTTTGCTACCGGTTCGGAACGGAGAATGCTTCGCTCGTGTGCGGCGCTTCTGCGCATGCGCAGATCGTCCATGATGATGTCCAGGCAGGTGGGCGGAGCCTCCTGCCACCGCTGCTACCGGTTCGCCCGATCTGTGGCGGACCGGTAGCAACCCTCCCACTGGTGTACACTACTTCTACCACTGCTGTTCCACAAACATTTTTTACTTTTCTTTCTTCTATTTCAACCTTGCCTGGTTGAATTCACAACAGATTAAATCCTCTTCCTTCTGGGTCATCTTTTTTCATCACAGTAATACAAACATGGCTGGCTATTTTTTAAATGGAGGAAACCAGTATTAACTACAGTGATCTGATGTCCTTTATTATTAGATTTATTTCATGTAATTTTCACTACCTTGGTTTCGCCCTTGAATTTTCCTTTGCAAAGCTAAATTGCAAACATAAACAATTATTATTGTCTTTTATCCTTATGAACCTCTTTCAGTTTTGCTCCTTTCTCAGGTTTGTCCTTTATTTTTTATTTTTTTTCTGAGAAAAGATGGTCACAGTAATTATAACACAACTTTTAAGTGAGGGATCTGGCTCCCACACTGTATTAAGCCCTAATATGATTTGTTTGGCCTGGATTTAACATAAGGATGAACCCAACAATAGGTAGTTCTCAGATTATGACCATAATTGAGCCCAAAATGTATGTTGCTAAGTGAGACATTTATTGAGTTTTGCCCCATTTTACAATCTTTCACAGTTGTTAAGTGAATCACTGCGGTTGTTAATTTAGTAACACAGTTGTAAAGTGAATCTGACTTCCACATTGACTTTGTTTGTCAGCAGGTCACCAAAGGGGATCACACAACCCCGGGACACTGCAACCGTCATAAATATGAGTCAGTTGCCAAGCATCTGAATTTTTATCACGTGACCATGGGGATGCTGAAATGGTTGTAAGTGTGAAAAACAGTCATAAGTCACTTTTTCCAGAGCTGTTGCAACTTTGAACAGTCCCTAAACAAATCGTTGTAAGTCAAGGATGACCTGTAACTACAGCTGATTCTGACAAATGGGGGTGGAGAAACCATAATTTAGTAGAAGATGAAACTCTTTGGAGATTCTCAGTCTTGGTTGTCCAAAGGTGCTTGTTTAGGAGGCAACTGGACTTTTCTTGTTTTTTCTTTGAAGACGTTTCACTTCTCATCCAAGAAGCTTCTTCAGCTTCTTGGATGAGAAGATGAAATCCGAGTCACGTCAGGGGTGGGCTGCTGGGGGTTCACAGGGGTTTGGGAGACCCTCTAGCTAAGATTCTGTGCAGTTCAGAGAACCCCCAAATCCCACTCCTGGCTGGCCCCACTCACCGCCCTTCCCAGGAGTCCCCACGTGTCCCATTTTGGATGCAGGTAAATGCAGGGCGCATGCAGAGGCTCGGGAGGGTGAAAAACAGGCCTACCAGAAGTTTGGGAAGGCCCGTTTCCGGCCTCCAGAGGTCTTTTGGAGCCTGGGGAGGCTGTTTTCTCCCTCCCGGAGGCTCGAGGAAAGCCTCTAGAGCCGGGGGAGGGCAAAAAGCCCCCCCCCATGGTGCAGGAGGCCGACTAGGCCATGCCCACCATGGCCACGCCCACCCAGCAACCGGGCAGAGAACCCCTTGCTAAAATTTTTGAAGCCCACCCCTGACCCACATCCTTTGAGATGGAAGCTGGGAACGCTCACCTTATCCTTTCCCAGATGTTATTCCTCCAAGGAGCCAACCTAAGTGTCTGTTAAATGCATAGATCAACGCAAAGCTTCTGTTTTCCATTCCCTCATCCCCAGCAAGGAGCAACGGAGACGGCCTATCTCAGGAACGTTGTGAACGTCATCAATCCAGCTTAGCCTCATTGTGAGGCCTGCATCCCAACCACCCCGTTTGCCACTCCCTCAGCTGCAGTTGCTAACGCAGAGTTGTTTCTCTTGGCATGAGGCTGAGGACATTTCTCTAGATTGTGAGAGAGGGAATTAAAAAAAATTGGCTGGAAGCAGCTGTTAGGAATGGCTGGGGACCAACTTCTGAGCAGTGGAAAATACCAAGCACTTTGAGGACGACAAGTATGGAGTCAGAGTCTGAGATTTTGGCAAAGGGGCAAGCAAGGCAAGACTGGGTGGCTATGTATCTCCCACCCACTTCCACCCTTTACTGGGCCTAGGGGCTGTAGGGACTTTTCCCCCTCCGTGCAATTAGCGGCAAGTGAAGCTGTCGGAGAACATCTAACAAAGCAGAGTACTTTTCCAGTGTCTGTAAACAACCAAGTCAAAAAAACCCATAAAGGTAGTTCTTGACTTACAACCAAAACTGGGGATGGAATTTCCATTGCTAAGCAAGGTGGTTGTTAGGTGAGTTGTGCCGGATTTTACCAATGGTTTTGTCAAGAAAACCACTGCAGTCCTAAGTAAACCACATGGTTGTTAAGCAAATCTGGCTTCCCCCATCGACTTTGCTTGTCGGAAACCAGCTGTAAAGGTTGACATTCACATGATCCTGGGACACTGCAGCCATCATAAATACATGCTCGTAGCCAAACACCTGAATTTTGAACATGTGACATTGGGATACTGCAACACAGCAGTGGTAAGGGTGAGAACCGCTTGCAAGTCAGCTTTTTCAGTGCTGTTGCAACCACTTACCTCCCCTACCGGTTTGCTTCGCTCATGCGCGCGCCTATGTCACATTGACGAAATGACCCTCTGCGCATGCGCAGAAGCCTTTGCACATGCGCAGAGGGTTCTTTGCCAGCTGCTTTCAAGGAGCGGCGACCGGAGGACCAGTTCGGGGACATGGCCAGCCGGCCATCGCTGCCGGTTCAGCGAGCGGGGGCAAATTTCCGCCATCGGTTCGGGCGAACCGGTCTGAACCGGCAGCAACCCATCACTAGTTGTAACCCAAAATGATTGTTGAATAAATGGTTGTAAGTTGAAGACAACTTGTATTGGCACAAGCAGTTCAGCAGGAGCTACCTAACTGGAGAACCTCCGGTCTCCAACCTTGGTAACTTTACGACTTGTGGACTTCAACTCCCAGAATTCCCCAGCCAGCCAGGATTATGGATTACCTGTACCAAGGACTACCTGCATCATTGGATTTGGGGGGGGGGGGAAACCCCACAATGGTGTAGATCAGTGTTTTTCAACCTTCAATGCTTTAAAAGTTGTAGATGTTAACTCCAAGAATTGTCCAGCCAGACATGAGGAATTCTGGGAGCTGAAGTCCACAAGTCGTAAAGTTGCCAAGGTTGGAGACCCCTGTATCAGAGGTGGGTTTCAGCAGGTTCTGACCAGTTCTGGAGAACCGGTAGCGGAAATTTTGAGTAGTTCAGAGAACCGGTGAATCCCACATCTGAGTGGCCCCACCCCCATCTATTCTCTGCCTCCCGAATCCCAGCTGATCAGGAGGAAATGGGGATTTTGCAGTATCCTTCCCCTGCCACACCCACCAAACCACGCCCACAGAACCGGTAGTAAAATTAGAGGATCTCCCAAAGGCTTAAAAAGTTGCCACCTCGTATTTTTTAATATGGTGCAAAGGGAAAATATTAGACATACTGGAGCAATTGTATTTACTGCATTTAATTCATTTAAGGGAATCAATCTGTAAATTCTCTCGCATGGCACCCTAAAAGGTCAAATGTGGTTCTTGGTTCCAAAATAGGAACACGTCTCTGGTTTAAACTATGACAGCAAAACATTACTGCACATTTGCATAGCAGATTGCCATCAAGGCCATCAATGGTATAAAAAGCCTAATAAAAGAAATGAAATACTTATAAAATGTTGTGCTTATAGGCATTGTGTCTCTCCTTCCTGTGTAAGGAAAGAAGATAATTAAGGAAACCGTATCTGCATGATTCCATCCAAGGATAGGAATTGCAAGCCAAATGGACCATAAATACAATGTTTCCTTCATTTAATCAATAATAACAACCAAGAGTATGATAAGAATTCTCCCAATTGAGTTTAATTTAGTGCTTTTTCTGTGTTCCAAACAGAATGCAGTTTAACTACAGCAGATCAATGGTTAAGGAACAATGAACTTCTTGCAAGCATATCAGTCTTCTAATTGCAGGCAACATTAGATTTTGGAGCAGACCCTTCACTGTCAACGGCTAGCTTTCAGAAAGTTGGGGTACAGGCCAGCATGTAACTATTTGTGAAAGGTTTGTTTGAACTGTGTTTTAATTGTCTTTTTATCCTATAATTGTCTTTTTTATAGTTGTAAGCCGCCCAGAGTCCCTTTGGGAGTTGGGTGGCATATAAATTTTATTTAAATAAGTAAGTAAGTAAGTAAGTAAGTAAGTAAGTAAGTAAGTAAGTAAGTAAGTAAGTAAGTAAGTAAGTAAGTAAGTAAGTAAATAAATAAATAAATAAATAAATAAATAAATAAATAAATAAATAAATAAATAAATAAATAAATAAATGTCACATTCCCCAAATTGAAAAGAAGTAATTGAACTCCAATTGGTAGCATTTGTAATTGTCCAATAAGAAGGGAACCAGAATGCTACGTTACCTGCTTACAGATAATCCCTGTTACAAGCTGCAAACATTCCTGGGCTGAACCTCGTTATTAAAATAGGTAGCCGGAAAAACCAGGAAAAAAACTGAAGCCGATCAGCTGTTTGCACAGGATAGCCACAATATTCTAAACATCTTGCTAACATCAGAATGGAAATCAGATCTGTGCAAAGCCATTGAACGATGGGAAAAAGTGCAGTGATTTTTTTACCAAGGTGGAAGAATGTATCTGCTGATTATCACTAGGTCTCTGTTTTGGGCTTGCTTGGGCTTTCCCATCCCTCTCTGACTAATTGGTTGCCAGTTCCTACCCCATCAGAGATAGACAACAGATACAACAAAACCCCACACTATCTTCCACCCAGCCCCGCAGCGGTGAGTCCCCCTGCAGAATGCATAGGGCAGATCTCACGGGTGGATCCCTGAGTCTTTGTGGAGTGGAAAGAGTGAGTCAAATGTAGTTCTTTCCAGTCATATTACTCAGATGACAATGAGAATTGAATAGCAAGATGTATGTATGGAGGCATGGAGGAAGGAGCTGAGAGGAAAATATGAGAGGTTATCAAAGAAAGCTGCAACATTAAAAAAAAACCTTATTCTTTGTGCCAACCAACCAACCAACCAATCAACCAACCAACCAGCCAGCCAGCCAGCCATTTATTTTCCTTGTGACTGATTGATTTGTATCCCACCTTTATTATTTTTACAAATAACGCAAGGTGGCAAACATTTCCTTCCTCCTCCTATTTTCCCCACAACAGCAACCCTGCGAGGTGTGTTGGGCTGAGAGAGAGAGAGACTGGGCCAAAGGTCATCAGCTGGCTTTCATGGACTTGAACTCACACTCTCTTGCTTTCTAGCCTTGTGCTTTAACCACCAGATCAAACCAGCTCTCAGTCATGCCATCTTCTACACTGTATCTCAACCAACAAATGCTCTGTCTTACACATTGGCAAAAAAAATCAGAACACAAAATACAAGCTGGGTGGACACGACCTTGTAGACGACCTTCACTCTGCCTAGGACCTTGGGGTACTAATCTCTAATGAGCTAAGTGCCAGAGCCCACTGTAACAGCATTGCCAAAAAGGCATTTAGAGTTGTTAACCTAATCTTGTGTAGCTTCTTCTCTGGTAATATTGTTCTGCTAACCAGAGCATACAAAACATTTGCCAGACCAATCCTCGAATACAGCTCATCTGTCTGGAACCCGCACTGCATATCAGACATTAATACAATTGAGCGAGTCCAGAGATATTTCACGAGAAGAGTCCTCCACTCCTCTGCTCGCAACAGAATACCTTATGCCACCAGGCTTGAAATTTTGGGCTTAGACAACTTAGAACTACACCACAATGGCACCTTTACGACCTGTAGACTTCAACTGCCAGAATTCCATGGCTGGCTTAGGAATTCTGGGAGTTGAAGTCCACAGTTTGTAACCTGCCATAGTTACCCACCCTATGATCTTACTACCTGCTGCTTGAAATACTTTTCAGACATTAGCCCCTCTGCTCGGTTTGAATACTGAACCGTCTCCAGGAGGGGGCTTTCATTTTGCCCTGCCTCATCCAAAAAAGGCTTGGATTTAGGCAGCAGCATGTAGGAAAACCAAAGTGGTTGTAGCTGAGGGAAAAAAGGCCCAGGAGGGTCTTCTTTCTAGGCTGGCAGTCTTTCTATTCCACTCCAAGCTTCTAACAGAAGCACCTGATCATGAGGTCATTCAGCAACGGACAATCCTGAACAGGATTCATACCTCATACGGCGTCTGCCGGGATTCACTGTATAAATGGAGCACAGTCTCCTCCCCTCAGTGTGACTGCAGGGTCTCACATCAAACTGTAGATCACCTCGTGACCAGCTGTGTGCTGGGGGATACAGGCATTCCTTGGCTTACAACCACAATTGGGACTGGAATTCTAGTCGTTCATTGTTAAGGTCATAAGGTCATAAGGTCATAATACAATTGAGAGAGTCCAGAAATATTTCACAAGAAGAGTCCTCCACTCCTCTGCTCGCAACAGAATACCTTATTCCACCAGACTTGAAATTTTGGGCTTAGATAACTTAGAGCTATGCCGCCTTCGATCTGATCTAAATGTAGTTCATAAAATCATCTACCACAATGTCCTACCTGTCAATGAATACTTCAGCTTCAACTGCAACAACACACGAGCACACAATAGATTCAAACTCAATGTAAACCGCTTGAAACTCAACTGCAGAAAATACGACTTCAGCAACAGAGTAGTCAATGCCTGGAATGCACTATCTGACTCTGTGGTTTCTTCCCCAAACCCCAAAAACTTTAACCTTAGACTGTCTACAGTCGACCTCACCCCATTCCTAAGAGGTCTTTAAGGGGCGTGCATAAGCGCACCACTGTGCCTTCCATCCCTGTCCTACTGTCCTATTGTCCAAATTTACCTATACCTACTTTGCTTTTGTTTATGTTTATACCATACCTGTTATCTTGTATACGTTTTGACAAATAAAATAAATAAAAAATAAATAAAGTTGAGGCACCACATAAATGGACCTGATTTTTCGACCAGCTGTTCAGCCAATCTCATGGGCGTATGTCTAAATTCACTTTCCCGAATGGGCATTTTTTGCTTCTAAGCAACTGGTCGTAAATTGAGGACTACCTATATACTGGTCCAGTACAGGTAGTCCTCGACTTACAAGAGTTTGCTTAGTGACCGTTCAAAGTTACAACGGCACTGAAAAAAGAGACTTATGGCCATTTTTCACATTTACGACCATTGCAGCATCCCCATGGTCACCTGAATTACATTTGGATGCTTGATAACTGTCTCACATTTATGACCGCTGCAATATGATCAGCCTTTGCAACCTTCTGACAAGCAAAGTCAATGGGGAAAGCAGATTCACTTTACAACCGTGTTACTAATTTAACAACAAAAGTGGTTCACATAACAAATGGGGCAAGACAAGTCATAAAATGGGGCAAAACTCCCTTAACAAATTACTCACTTAGCAACATAAATTTCGGGCTCAATTGTGACCGTACGTTGAGGACTACCTGTATCTGATTTTTTTTCATATAAATGATGCTGCGGTTCAATGTTTAGGTGGCCTAGAGTCCTAGACATTGGAATCTGAATATAGATCTTTTTAACATTCAGATTTCACTGGTTTTAAAAAAAAATCTAGGCAGAATGTTAATACATACTGCAAGTCCGTATATGATATGCCATATGCTAAATAAATAAATACATAAGGCCAGTGCATTATTTTAGATCAGTGATGGCGAACCTATGGCACGGGTGCCACAGGTGGCACGCGGAGCCATATCTGCCGGCACGTGAGCCGTTGCCCTAGCTCAGCTCCAGCGTGCATGTGCGTGCCCGCCAGCTGATTTTTGGCTCACACAGAGGCTCTGGGAGGGTGATTTCGGCCTCTGGAGGGCCTCCGGGGTGCCGGGGGGGGGAGGATTTTCACCCTCCCCAAGCTCCAAGAAAGCCTCTGGAGCCTGGGGAGGGCGAAAAATGGGCCTACCGGGCCCACTGGAAGTTGGGAAACAGGGGAGTGGGGGGTCGTGCATGCATGCACAGAGGGGTGGGGCGAGTGGGGGGGCTTTGAATTATGGGTATGGGCACGCGCATGCGTGCGATAGCACGCGCACACACTATTTTGGCACCCGAGGAAAAAAAGGTAGAGAGAGAGAGAGAGAGAGAGAGAGAGAGAGAGAGAGAGAGAGAGAGAGAGAGAGAGAGAGAGAGAGAGAGAGAGAGAGAGAGAGAGAGAGAGAGAGGTCGGAATTCTTGGAATAGCAACCAGCTGAGTTAACAGATCTACTTTCTTTCTCGAAACAAAGCCCAGACATTGGTTGCTTTTCTAACTCCCAGCTGGCAGCCTGCGATGGGGCCAGAGGAAGGGAAAAGCTGGTGTGACTGGAAAAGTCGAAGTGAAGTTGCTTTATTAGAAACGTTACTTGGATCTCACCAAAAATCTACTCATCCCCAACACCGCGGCTACGGTAAACTTACAGCCCTGTGAAAATTGTAATTAATCCATTTGTCCCCAAGCCACACAGAGGACCCTTTCAAAATCACGTTCAAAGTCAGCTCAGTCTGCTAAATCGGATGCTTTCTGTTCAGATGCAATTTTTTTTTTCCCAGGCTGAGAATTTCCTTCATGCTTTGTATGCACAACTTCAGGGTGCCAGAAATCACATTGCCTGCAGTGTTTCCCAACCTTGGCAACTTGAAGATGTCTGGACTTCAACTCCCAGAATTCCCCAGCCAGCGAATGCCTAAAGCAAGTAGTGTAGGAGGAGAGCTGTGTTAGTAAAAAGCCATATGCTTTCAGGTACTCACCCTTAGTTTACACCAGGGGTATCCAACTGGCTGGGGGAATTCTGGGATTGGAAGTCCACAGATCTTCAAGTTGCCGAGATTGGACACTCCTGTTTTGCGCCTTTGAAATCAATGTGTTAAAGGGAAAAAGTGCTCCAAAATAGTAGATGATCTCAGTGCAAATTTTGTTTTCACCAATATTTTGAACTTCATTCAAATTATAAACAGGCAGTGAGATTAGCTATAACGCATCCAGCCACACATTTCTCCCTTTTGTCACATTAGACATTAAAGTTCTATAACATATTTTGGAGGTTTCAGGAATCTATACTGCAGACTTTCAGGGACTTAGGAGGGGTCCTATAGCTTAATTCTGTAAGCCAAGGGTTCCCAACCCCCAGTTCACGGACTAGCACCAGTCCGTGATATGCCAGCAACTGGGCCATGCAAACAAACAAAGCCCCATCCATGGGATGCAGGCAGCACGCAAAACCACCTCCCTTCCGGTCCACGGGAAAACCTTTCTCCGTGGAACCGGTCCCTGGTGCCCAAAAGGTTGGAGGCCGTGGCTGTAAGCTACAGAATTAGTGCTCAGTTGTGGCTAAACCATAGAGTCTCCTCCTAGCGCGGTGTCCTTTTTCCTCTACCTGTCCTAACCGAAAGCCCTATCAATTGTGGAGCTGACCGGCAAACCCACCCCTTGCCATAGAGTCTCCTCCTGGCGCGCCCTGCTTCCCCCCACCCTAATCAGAAGCTCCTCTCAAAATTGTAGTGCCGACCTGCGACAGGGAGCCACAGCAGAGGGATGAAAGAGCCACATGCGGCTCCAGAGCCACGGGTTGCTGACCCCTGAATTAGGGTCATATCTTATTAACATGCAAACTTTAAAATGATTGTTGAATGAATGCCTTCTTAAATAGGGATGGTATTAGGTATTTGCTCAGTCCCAAAGACAGGGATTCTATCATTTGGATGCAACCATTCAGAATGCTTCTTTTCTGTCCCCACTAATTGTCTCTCTCTGCCTCGTTTGGGACACTGTGAGAAAATTCTCTCCATCGAATATTCGAATGAGCCCAGGCTGCTGTGGGAGAATGTGATCCCTATGGAATCCTGGATCTGGAAAGAAGAGTAACTCAGTGTTTCATATACTCAGTTCGTCAGACATGTGAAAATTGGAGCAGTCCCAAATTGGGGCGGGGGTGGGGAGAATGCCAGCTCTTCACCAGTAGATTGATGGTTGTTTAAATGTCACTCCAAAAATATTCACATTCTCATTCCAGGCTTCATATTACCTTGGTTATCTTGGTCATTAAACTGGCAAATGTATTCCTGCTGTTCAATTATTTGCAGGAAAATTACATTGCAAGGCTGCTGTTTTGTAATCACATCAAATGCATGCATCTCATTTACTGTGGCCTGAGGGGCAATGCTCCAAACATTTTAGCAATGTGTATGCTGATTTGTTGGACGGCACAAAAAAAAAAAAAAGGAGTGGGCAGATTCTTCACCTGGGTCTTAGCCAGTTTAGTTTCCTACGCAAACTAAGTCTAGTGCCTACAATCACAAGGATAAAAATAAGTTCCTTCGTCACAGCCGCAATCCTTCTCTGACTCTTGCACTCTCTGCGATAATTTAGAACGGTTCTTCAAAAGGTCTCGGTCAAAATCTCTTTCTTTTGAACCTGAGAACTTTCCCCAGACAAGAGAAGGGTTGAATTAGGGACAAGCTGATCACAACCAGAACCAAAATGGTTCTAGGCTTTTAATAGCTGGACATGTGAGAGAGGGGATCTGGTAAAAAGCAGCATTAGAGAGAGGCTAGCGATTAAAGAAAGCTGCCAATGAAGTTTGGTCAGTGCGAGGAAAAAAAAGAAAGAAACTAGGCAATGTTGCATAAGGTCCATGGAATTTGCTTTTGTTCCAATTACGGATGAGTAAATCTATCCGTTTTGGATTCTCTTAGGTTTTTCATTTCTGCAAATCTGTCAGTGAATTCCTCCTCACTCAGCTTTCCATTCTTGACAAATTTGTAAAACTTTTTTTGCTTTCCTCAACTTTTGAAAAAACGGAGCACTGAACTCTTTTATTTTTATATATTTATATATAATGGTGACAGGCCTAGTGGTGAAGATGCTCGCCTCCCACTCAAAAGGTTGAGAGTTCAGTCCTAGGCAACGGCACGTGTTTCTCTTCTAGGGCGCAAAGAAAAAAAATAGCACTTAGACTTATATAGCACTTAGACTTATATACCGCTTTGTCAGAGTTACGCAATAAATCAGAAGCTTCAGAAGATAACTGCATTTTGGTGATTCAAATAACTTCTTTATAAGTAGAATAAAACATTAACAATACCACACTTTGTTTCAGATCACATGTTGAGATGTTTTCACAGCAATCTTTAATGGTGGACAGACTAAACCACACCCTTCTTCTTGCTAAGTTTCTGGACATGCTCAATTAACACTTCAGCCCAATTGGCTGACTCAATCACATGGCTCTCCCAGTCATGAATATTCCAACACTCCTCCCTTCATTACTGGGAGAGACATCAAACCTATTGGATTTAAACATTTCCTATAATGGACGCCACCCAATGGTTTGGTCATCATGTCTGCTAAATTATCCTCTGAAGAACAATGATGTAAACGTATCAATTTTTCTTTTACAGCTTCCCTGACATTACAATACTTAATGTCCACATGTTTACTTCTGTTCTTCACTCTGTCACCTGTTGCCATTTTTATACAAGCAGCATTATCTTCATAAACAGTTACAGCTTCATTTACATTTACATTTAAATCTTGTAACAACTGTACATACCAAACTACTTCAGAACATAACTCAGACAATGCAATAAACTCTGCTTCAGCAGTTGAAATAGCAACCGTTGTTTGTTTTCTGGACTTCCAACCAATTAAAGCCCCTCCAAACATTATTACAATTCCAGAATTAGACTTTCTGGTTTTTACATCATTTGCATAATCACTATCAACGTAACATTTCAATTTTAATTCTTCAGTGACCTGTATTTGAAGACCCAAATTCACAGTTCCCTTCAAATACCTGAGAATTCTTTTCACACCCATCCAATGCAACTTTGTAGGTGTAGCAGTAAAGCGACTTAAGATGCTCACTGCACAAGCTATGTCTGGTCTGGACCACTGTGACAGATATAACAGACTCCCTATTGCAGAGTGATATATCTCCTGATCACAGGCTTCACTTTTGTCCTCACCCAAACTATTGTAAAAATCTGTGCTCATAGGTGTAGGAGCAATATTACAATCTTTCATGTTATATTTCTCTAATAATTGTTCAATTTTTCTCCTTTGACTGAGAATATAACCACCTTTTTCAGTTTTTTGTATCTCTACACCGAGATAATTCTTTATTTCTCCCAAATTCTTTAATTCAAATTTCTTTTCTAACTTATTAGCAAATTCTTTAACTTGTGATGCATCCTTTGCAATGAAACAAAGATCATCCACAAATGCTAATAGTAGACAATTCCCACCTTGTAACTTTCCAGTGTATATGCAACCATCAGCTTTGCAACTCTTGAACCCAAGACCTTTCAATGCAGTATCTAAACAGATATTCCAATTTCTGGCTGACTGCTTCAGCCCATAAATAGCCTTGTTCAATTTATACACCATGTTAGGCTTTTTATTTTCATACCCTGGCGCTTGAACCATATAAATTTCTTCCTCTAATTCAGCATTGAGGAATGCAGTGGTTATATCAAAATGCCAAATTCTATGCCTGTATGCTGATGCTAATGCCAGTGCTAGTCTTATGCTCTCACCTTTTACAGTTGGCGCGAACACCTCATCATAGTGCACATTCTTTAATTGAGAAAAACCTTGTGCCACCAACCTTGCCTTATACTGTACTTCATTATTGGGTAATACCTTTTTCTTGTATACCCACTTACATCCTACAGCCTTGGTACCCTGTGGCAAAGTCACAGATGTGAACACTTTATGATTTCCCATGGATTTCATCTCTTTATCCATGGCTTCCTTCCACTTTTCTTGTTCAACTTTTGGTAATGCCAATACTTCCTTATAGTTTCTTGGCTCATACCACACATTACACACTTTAACTTTACTGGCAGAATACCTGTCTGGCGGAACCCCTCTGTTCCTACGCTCTGACCTACGTGGCATTGCCTGTTCTTGTGTTTCAAGCTTTTCTGGCTTCATATCTTGTTCAGACTCTCCTCCCTGAACATAGACACCTTCAGAAAATGATTCACCATCATTAAATGAGTTATTGTCACTAAGTGGATCACCGTCGCTAAGCGGATCACCGTCACTAAGTGAGACATTTTCAGAATTTGCATCAATTCTGTTCCAATTTTGTTCTGCAAAACTAGCAGACCTTGAAATCACTATCCTTTTACTTCCATCGCTAAAGCGATACCCTTTTGAGCCTGGCTCATAGCTCACAAATCTGAGCTTTCTAGCCTTTTGTTGTCCCTTTCTTCTGATTGCCTTTGGAATATGTACCCAAGCAGTACTTCCAAATATTTTTAAATGTGCTAGAGAAGGCTTTCTCCCATATAGCATTGCATATGGAGTATTATTGATGGATGAACTCCACAGCCTATTTACTAAATAATTGGCAGTCAGTATGACTTCACCCCAATATGACCTGCTCATACCAGAATCCTCCAGTAATGAGTCTTTCATTGTTTGCAAAACATAATTCCTCCTTTCAGCCACTCCGTTCTCCCCCGGTGTGTAAGGATTTGTGCGCCTGTGTCTTATTCCCAATTGTCTCAACCATTGTTGAAAATTTGTTGACATAAATTCAGAACCTCTGTCAGTTTGCAACTGACATACCTGTTGTTTGTACCTTCTCTCTACAAAGCTTAACCATTGCTTAAATTGCTGTAGCACCTCTGTTTTACTCTTAAGTAAGTAGCAAAACCCAAACCTGCTGTAGTCATCCACAATGACCAGCGCATACTTTGCTCCTCCCAAACTGGCTTGCATAGGCCCAATTAAATCAGCATGCACCAGTTCTAGAGCTTTTGTGGTTTGTCTTGTGCTAAACTTGCTAACTGGGAATGCTTTGGATTTCGATGCTTTGCATACTGCACAATCCAAATATGCCTTACATCCCTTCAAATCTAATCCTTCTGCAAATTCTTTCATTTGTTGAACAACCTTAAAATTAGCATGACCAAGTCGTCTGTGCAGAAGATGAACACACGAATTGTGTTCTGCTACATTTTTAAATGTCTGGGAACAATGTGGGACCTTTTGTCCCTGCAATACATAAAGATTATCCTCTTTTATGCCCTGTGCACAAACAATCCCATTTCTTTGGATGATACACTTCCCATTAACAAATGTGGTTTCATAACCTTGCTTGTCTAAACTAGACACACTTAACAAATTATGCTCCATTTCAGGTACACATAACACATCAGTAAACCTGGATTCCAAATATGGAATTTGCACATCGCCTCTTCCAATGATTTTAGCCTTTTGACCATTGGCTAAGGCCACTTCTTCATGGTTTCCTGGGAAAAATCTGGAAAATAAGTCAGAATTATTAACAATTGTTTGACTAGCCCCACTGTCAATCAACCATTTGTCTCTATTGTTATTATAACAAACTTTTGCAACTGCAATCTGTCCTTGCAAATAATGTCTCTTGTCTTGCATATTTCTTCTCTGTGCACAGCTTTTCTGCAGATGATTTGTCTCTCCACAAATGAAACATGCTTTTTTAACTTGCTTGAAGAATTGTTGCTGTGTAACTTGATCTCTCCTACCTCTGCTTTCCTCTTGTCTGCAGACACCTCGGCTGTTGCTAGAGATAGGCAGCCTGTGGAAAATTTTGCTGGAGACTTGCTGTAAGTTTCCACTGTACTCCTTGTTGGGCCCCCGCCTATGGAATTTTCCATCAGCATGGCTGAAAAGCCTTTTCTCATATTCATTCAATAAACACGATTTCAAAGCCTCCAAATTCAAATCTGCTTCTGGCTTACTTTCAAAAATAGCTGATACAGTCTCCCAGCTTTGATCCAAACTATTTAACACTAATAAAACTTTCTGGGACTCTGGAAACTTTACTCCACGTTGCTCCAATTCTAGAAAATTAGACTGCATTTTCATTAAATGATCTTCCATAGAATCTCCTGTCTGCAAACTCATTCTGAAAAGCTTTCTTGAAAGTTGGACCACATTACACGCAGAAACATTGACATGTACTGCTTTCAATTTCTGCCATATTTCTTTTGCAGACTTTAATTCAGCTACATTTAAGAATTGATCATCCCCCAGACTTAAAAGAAGATAAGCCATAGCTTTGTCATGAGCCTTTTGATCTGCTGCTCCAAGCACTTGCGGGGGGTCTGCTACTATGTCCCATAATTCTTTTGCTTTCAAAAAACATTCCATTTTTGCAGCCCAAATTAAATAATTTTTCTTCCCCAATTTAGGTATTGGACTGTCTTTAAATTCCATAGCAGCAGCCATCCTGCTTTATTTTTCTTGTCTGCCTGTTCCTTTAACAACACAGACAGCTTCTTATCAGCTTTAAATTACAATGCAGTTTTAACTTTACTTCTTGAGCGATTGCTGGGCCCATAACCTGTCAGAGTTACGCAATAAATCAGAAGCTTCAGAAGATAACTGCATTTTGCTGATTCAAATAACTTCTTTATAAGTAGAATAAAACATTAACAATACCACACTTTGTTTCAGATCACATGTTGAGATGTTTTCACAGCAATCTTTAATGGTGGACAGACTAAACCACACCCTTCTTCTTGCTAAGTTTCTGGACATGCTCAATTAACACTTCAGCCCAATTGGCTGACTCAATCACATGGCTCTCCCAGTCATGAATATTCCAACACGCTTCATAGTGCTTTACAGCCCTCTCTAAGCAGTTTACAGAGTCAGCATATTGCCCCCAACAATCTGGGTCCTCATTTTACCGACCTCAGAAGGATGGAAGGCTGAGTCAACCTTGAGCCTGGTGAGATTTGAACCGCTGAACTGCAGCTAGCAGTCAGCTGAAGTAGCCTGCAGTGCTGCACTCTAACCACTGCGCCACCTCGGCTCTTCACAAAATCTGGTGTGAACTCCACATGGCATCAGGAAGGGCATCCGATCAGTAAATGCTCAACTCCATCCAGGCGCCCTGACTCTACCCCGAATTAAGGGATTACAGGATGGTAAAAAGGGAATTTTATTAATATAATGATGATTAGGAAAAAGTCTGTATAAACACCTATAGATTTGTGAAAATATCTACAAACATGTTTTTGTCTGCCAGGTAATTCTGAAGATACCCAAATCCTAAACCATAAAGCAGAGGTCTCCAACCTTGGCAACTTTATGAGGTGTGGACTTCAATTCCCAGAAGTCCTCAGCCGGCATAGCTGGCTGAGGAATTCTGGGAATTGAAGTCCACACCTCATAAAGTTGCCAAGGTTGGAGACCTCTGCCATAAAGTACATTAAAAGAGATAAGCAACACTTGAATTATAGATGGAAGCAAACCGGTAACTGGTGCAGGTCCTGAAGTGTTAAAAGGTGAACCAGTCTGGATCTGTAATTTCCTGTTGATGCTGCATTCTGGATAAGTAGAAGCCTCTGAGTAATCTTCAAGGGACGCTCCCAACGCTGGTATGATCCGTTCTGGGTTGCCAGGCCTTGGGTCTTGCTTGAGTCTGGCTTTTCAGCTGCTCTTTCTCACAAGCTTGAAAGATTCAGCAAGTAACATGGAATTGTTGGGTTCTGGTGTACCCACAACAGATCTGACTGGGTAGAATTAGTTTATGGAAGATGGGGTCTGTTGGAACCTAAAAATATTCTCCGGCAGGTTTTTTTATATTGTGGCAGCATATGAGGTACTCACCCCTGGGAACAGAGCTGACATGTTGCCTGCAAAGATAAATCCTTGTGACATTGCTGATTATTTCAGTGACAGCAAAACCTTGGGGGAAAGGAGGTAGATCGGAATGGTGACCTCAGAGCAAACCAGCTACAAAGATTAATGCAAGAATACTATATGTTCTTGGTTTTTCTTTTCTTTTAAAAACCAGAGGGTTTTCAGCCACCTGGAATTTGTTTTCCTCTCTCGATAAGAAAAGCAAATGGAAATTCTCCCTAGCCTTGTAGGTCCTGATAAAGGCTCACCATTTCTTTAGTATCATATCAAATGGAAGAAAATCAGCAGCTAACCAAGGTAAGGCAACTTGACATTAGCAATCAGGGCTATTAATATCTGGGATGGCAATGCCTTTCCTACCTTGCTGATAAAGTCAGGTATGGAATAGCAGCCAATCTTGCATTGCGAAATCCCAACAGCCTTGTTGATTTGCACATAACTCTTCCCTCTCCTTGTTCAGGAAAGAAAAGGCAAGAATAAAAGAAAAAAATGTAGTCTTGTGATGATGGACAGGTGGTCATGATTGATTTATTGACCCTATTGCCTACATTTTTACCTTACAGGTAGTCCTCCACTTAGGACCACAATTGGGATTGGAATTTCCATCGTGCAGTGAGTGCGAGGACCAATCGAAAGTATAACAGGCTCCCTTCCTCACAGGCCCCCATGACCGCAGTGTTTTTCTTGTTGGCATAAGACCACAGAGACCCCTCTTCTAATCCCTTTCAGCTATCAGAGTTGAGATGGGATCTAGATGCAATTGTGGTGGAACGTAGTCTGGATCCCCAGGGGGAGGGGCTACGTTCCAGAGGAGCAAGAGGCAGTGAAGTTTAGATAGTTTGGCTGGGAGGAAGAAGGTCAAGACAACTCCTGCCTAGATGTTCTCAGGGGATATCTTTAATGGGGCAAGTAGTTTGCTTTAGTTTGACAAGATTTCTGTCTATGGGTGAGGAATAGAAAAGGGAAGTGTTTAGAATAAACTCTATGTGTCCTCCTTGGTCTTTGAACCTGACAGCAACCAACCAACCAACCAACCAACCAACCAACCAACCAACCAACCAACCAACCAACCAATCAACCAATCAACCAACCATAGCTGAAACACAATACACCATTACACAGTAAAATAGATAATATTTTCAAAAAACTGCCTTAAATCTAACGCAGTTTGACCAATATAATATCTCCTTCTAAAGATCAGGTACCTACTGTATGTTTTATGATATGAAGGGAGCGATCTAAGTCATTGTGCTTTAGAATAGAATAGCAGAGTTGGAAGGGACCTTGGAGGTCTTCTAGTCCAACCCCCTGCTTAGGCAGGAAACCCTAGACTACATCAGACAAATGTTTATCCAACATCTTCTTAAAAACTTCCAGTATTGGAGCATTCACAACTTCTGGAGGTAAGCTGTTCCACTGATTAATTGTTCTAACTGTCAGGAAATGTCTCCTTAGTTCTAAGTTGCTTGTCTCCTTGATTAGTTTCCACCCATTGCTTCTTGTCCAACCTCAGGTGCCTTGGAGAATAGCTTGACTCCATCTTGTTTGTAGCGGCCCCTTAGATATTGGAACACTGCTATCGTGTCTCCCCTGGTCCTTCTTTTCATCAAACTAGACATACCCAGTTCCTGCAACCGTTCTTCATATGTTTTAGCCTCCAGTCCCCTAATCATTTTTGTTGCTCTTCTCTGCACTCTTTCTAGAGTCTCAACATCCTTAATTTGATTCATTTAACGTACAAATTTTATGTTGCTTTTGAAATAAGTGATCAATAAACGTATATTCTTTTCCTATATGAAGAATGCCTGGACTGTCTGATACCCAAAGAATAAATTCTTGATTGTTGGACTAACATTCATTCTCTTCTCTGCTCAAGCTTTTGCAAGCTCAGCTTCTCTACCACAGGACAAAAGCTGGAATCCATCCATTCACCCAAAGCTCTATTGTGCTATGAACAACTGCAAAACTAGTTGCCTTTCCCTGAGGCTTGGTTTTCTTCTGCCCTGACAAAGTCATAGGAAATGCATCATCAGTTAAATATTTATGCCTAAGCAAATATCAATGCTGGCTCTCCCATTAGGGCAGCCCCAGGAAGTAGATTGGGGGTGTCACGAATGGACAGCAAGCCCTTAGCAATTTAATTTGTTTTTATTGTATTTTAACCGACAGTGAATGGAGGAGGTTTGTTTGTGAGGTGCCTCACATGCCAAAACAACTTTAGGATAGTCTTTGAGTCATGTGTGATTTTGATGACCTGATGATCATGTCCATGTTATTGTCTGGCAACAGTAGAGACGTGATTTTCCATCACCCTCTTCTGTGATACAGGTAGCCCTCAACCTACGACCACAATTGAGCCCAAAATTTATGTTGCTAAGTGAGACATTTGTTAAGGGAGTTTTGTCCCATTTTACGACTTTTCTCACCACATTTGTTAAGTGAATCACTGCAGTTCTTAAATTAGTAACCCGGCTGTTAAGGGAATCCGGTTTCCCCATTGACTTTGCTTGTCAGAAGGTTGCAAAAGGGGATCACGTGACCACAGAGCACTGCAACCGTCATAAATATGAGTCAGTTGTCAGGCATCCGAATGTAAATCACGTGACCACGGGGATGGTGCAATGGTCGTAAGTGTGAAAAATGGTCATGTGCCATTGTAACTTTGAACAGTCACAAGTGAACTTCTTGCTGGGTTCTCTGTATGGGGAAAACCCCCATCCATCTCAACGCATTCTACTCCCTACAGCAGGGGTGTCAAACTCAAGGTCTGGGGGCTGCAGGGTGCTTAGATCTGGCCTGCGGGCCCGCCCTGGAAACAGCAAAGGACCGGACTGTAGTACCTCTGCCAGCGAAAACAGAGCTCGTGAGGGGCTACAGGCGGCCCTCCCGAGCTCCGTTTTCACTGGCAGAGGGTTGCAGGAGCCCATCCTAGCCGAAAACGGAGCTCGGGAAGGAGAAGGAGCCGAGGTGGCGCAGTGGTTAAAAGCAGCACTGCAACCTACTTCAGCTGATTGCTAGTTCAGCTGTTCAAATCTCACCGGCTCAAGGTTGACTCAGCCTTCCATCCTTCTGAGGTCGGTAAAATGAGGACCCAGATTGTTGGGGGCAATATGCTGAACTCTGTAAACCGCTCAGAGAGGGCTGTAAAGCACTATGAAGCGGTATATAAGTCTAAGTGCTATTGCTATTGTTTTCACTGGCAGAGCACTCACAGGCGCCCCCGACACGAGTGACTTTGAGCTGGCCACGCCCACCCTGGCCACGCCCACCCTATCCCCCCAAGGTCAAACACAACCCTGATGCGGCCCTCAATGAAATCGAGTTTGACACCCCTGCCCTACAGCCTTATTCAGAAGAACCAATTTAGCATTCCTGCTGAGATCATTGCTCCCATAACCAACCCACCTGCAGAAACGACACACCTCTTTTGACCAAAGCATACAACATTCAACTTCATCTCGTAGTAGACCTACCTGTGTGTGTGTGTGTCATTAGGAAAGGAATGTTGAAGCAGGATACTATGTGAAGCACTCTAGCCTGAAAGCAACATGAGAAATAGCCTTGGCATCTGTTTAGATCAAGTCATGGAGTCCTGGGGTTTTCCATTCCTTCACACTTCATCAGAGTTCACACTTCAAGAAGTTGTCATGGGGCCACCTCATTTGGCATACCTTGGAATTTTGTCTTCTTCGCTCTGTTGTTTGGTGAGAGGAAGACAGGTGCAACCTGCTCTTTGAAAAACCTTTTTGTCAAAGAGGACGTGCGCATCTCTGAATCCAATGGTATTTAAATGGAGATCTCAGTTAAATGGTGACTATCTCTTCAAGCAGCTCCTCAAAGCCAGCTCTGAAGTCAGCTAGAATTGCAAACTAAACAATAAGAGTCAGCCAGGTGTGTATATCCACCCAATGTGTGCATTTTATGCAAATAGCAATAGTGAGAGATTTTGTAAACAATTAAGTGTTGAATTTTTCAGTTGCAGCCCTCATTCACACCTGACCCTCGATATATCTCCAGACCATTGACTTCAGAAGAAGAAGAAGAAGGAGAAGGAGAAGGGGAAGGGGAAGGGGAAGGGGAAGGGGAAGGGGAAGGGGAAGGGGAAGAGGAAGAGGAAGAGGAAGAAGGAGAACCAATGAAATTCAAAACCTCCTTCTGACTTTTCTTGAAACATTTATTAGGACATATAATGCAAAGACCCCACACTTTCTGTGAAATACTCTAATGCGGAGAAAGGCGGAAGATAAGACAAGAAGGGGATAACGAACAGCAAAAAGGATAAACTCAGTCACAAAGGCGATGAGTACCCTATTAAGGACAGATTAGGGATAGATTATTGTGGAGAAAATCCTTTCCATTTTTAGAATAGAATAGAATAGAATAGAATAGAATAGAATAGAATAGAATAGAATAGAATAGAATAGAATAGAATAGAATAGAATAACAGAGTTGGAAGGGACCTTGGAGGTCTTCTAGTCCAACCCCTTGCTTAGGCAGGAAACCCTACACCACATCAGACAAATGGTTATCCAACATCTTCTTAAAAACTTCCAGTATTGGAGCATTCACAACTTCTGGAGGCAAGTTGTTCCACGGATTAATTGTTCTAACTGTCTTTTCTTTCTTTCTTTCTTTTAATCTATATTATTATATCACTATAATATAATAACATATTATAATAATATATAATGTCTGTATTATTTTTTTACTGTTGTAATTATAATTTTCATTAAAATTACACTACTTGGGGGTGGGGAAATAAACACATTCTGCCTTAGGGCTGCCATGTTTTCTGAACATCTGTGGTCTCACAATCTGAAAGGGAAGCTTATTTTAAATTTATAATACACTGATTATTCAGTGTAAGGAGAAATGTTTCCCCTTTTGCATTTGAGCATGCAAGAAGGGACAGGAAAGGAGAAAGGAAAAGAGGAAAGACAAAGGGAAAAAAAGGGAAGAAGGGAAAAGAGCAAGGAAGGAAAAATAAGGAAAGAGGGGAAGGAAGAAGAAAGGAGAAGGAAAAAGAAGAAAAGGAAGGAGGGAGGGAAAGAAGGAGATAGATTATAATGAGAGTGAGAGAAGTCCTGCCAGCACTTGGCCACCAAAGGTGCCCCCAACACGAGTGACGTTGAGCTGGCCATGGCCACCATGGCCACGCCCATCCCAGCCCCCCCAGCCCCCCACCCCAAGGTCAAACACAACCCTGATGCGGCCCTCAATGAAATAGAGTTTGACACCCCTGCCATAGGCATTCTTAAAAAAACAAATATACAGTGGGACTGATTGTATTCCAAGTGTTTTTTATCAGAAGTACATCTTCTTGCTTGGAAGAGAAAGGTAGGGAGAGATTGGTAAGCGGGGCTAAATTTAGTACATCTAACATCTGAGAAATTGTGGGGGTTTTTTTCCTGATGCATATCCATCATGACACCCATATTGTAAATTTGCAAGTCCTATATGCCCCCCCCCATTTTTTTGTGGAAATACAAAAGCCCTTACTGTTATTTCAAAATTCCAGATAAGTTACCAACTCAGAAAAGTTCCCTACATTTAATGTAAGAACAAAATAGAACTCGCAGCTAATGATGAGGGAAGAAAGATACAGAAGATCTTTTCCCACCTGGATGATGGATGGATTGACTTATTTGTTTATTCATTGATTAGTCTTATGACCACATTAAATATATATTTATATATAAATATATATAATAAATAAATATAAATGTTTTTCTATCGAGTCACCTGGTATACCCAAATATGGGAGGGAGCATACTGCTTCCTTTCTTTAATTTCTTTATCAGTTCTTTGTAAGTTTGAATATATATATGTGTGTCTTTGGTTATTCGGGTTTTCTCCCGCATGAAATTGGAAGTGGGAAAAAACCCGAATAACCAAAGACCTACATACAAACACCCGCGAAAACCTCAGAAAACATATATATATATATATAAGCTTTTCATTTATCAGCAAAAATGTTACACATGCAGACAAATAGTTTGTCGGCTATAGAAACTGCCTGGATGGTTCCTGGAGGGGCCGAAAGGCAAAGGAAGCTGTGATGCTTCCTCCCATATGATTCCACCACACCAGGATGATTCGACAGAAAAAACATATATAACCCTTTCCTGGTGAAGAGCTGATAAGGGAATAGAGCCTGTGGCCTAGTGGCTAAGCTGCTGCCTTACAAGGCAGGCGGCCCAGGTTCAAATCCCAGTAAGGTATCTGACGAGAGCTAAATAGCTCAAAATAGATCTATAATAGTCTCCCTTCATTTTCATTTATCAGCAAAAATGTTACATATATATATATATATATATATATATATATATATATATATATATATATATATATATATATATATATATATGTGTGTGTGTGTGTGTGTGTGTGTGTGTGTGTGTGTGTGTGTGTGTGTGTGTGTGTGTGTGTGTGTGTGTGTGTGTGTGTGTGTGTGTGTGTGTAATGTAACAACAACAACAACAACAACAAATGCATTTTATCCTGTATTTAATTCCAGGGCAAAATAGATAAAAGAAAATACAGTAATAAAATATATATGTGGTAAATAGAAAGAATCAGAATTCAGATAAATACAACACCTTGATAGGATATCCCAATCCATTTTATATAATAGGTTGTTAGCTCAACTGCCTTGATTATAAACTTAGCAGTTCTGCTCACTATGTACAAATAATCCTCGATTTACAACCAGTTACAATGGCACTGAAAAAAGTGACGTATGACCAATTTTCACATTACGACGGTTGCAGCCTCCTCATTGTCGTGTGATCAAAATTTGGGTGGCTGGCAACTGGCATGTATTTATGACAGTTGTTGTACTGTCCTGGGGGTCATGTGATCACCATTTGTAACCTTCGCAGCCAGCTTCTGACAAGCAGTTGTCAGAAGCCAGATTCACTTAAAATCGCATGATTCAGTTAACAACTGCAATGACTCACTTAACAACTTTGGCAAAAAAAATCGTCGTAATAAGGGGCAAAACTCACAACAACTGTCTTGGAAATGTTAGGCTCAATTGTGGCTGTAAGTCGAGGACTACCTACAATAAAATACATATGTGATAAATATAAAGAATCAGAATTCAGATAAATATATCACCTTCATAGGGTATTAACAGATTAACAGAGTTGGAAGATACCTTGTAGGTCAACTAGTCCAACTCCCTGCCCAAGCAGGAGACCCTACACCCGTGGTGGCGAACCTATGGCAAGCGTGCCAGAGGTGGCACGTGGAGCCATAGAAGCCGGCACACGAGGGTTCCCACCGGCAAACCGGAAGTGCGAAAAAACGCACTTCCGGTTTGCCGGTGTGCTGTTTTTTGCACTCCGGAGGGTTCAGGGAAGCTCCCTGAAGCTCCGGAATGCAAAAAACTATAAAACGGACAAACCAGAAGTGCACTTTTCCGCACTTCCGGTTTGTCCGTTTTGTAGTTTTTTGCATTCCGGAGCTTCAGGGAGCTTCCCTGAACCCTCCGGAGTGCAAAAAACAGCACACCGGCAAACCGGAAGTGCGTTTTTTCGCACTTCCGGTTTGCCGGTTTCGTCGTTCCAGGCTCCGGTAAGCCTTTGTGCGGGGGTGGGGGTGTGTGCGCATGCGCATGCGCAGGGGGCAGCATGGGGGGGTGTTGTGCGCATGTGTGTGGGGGGAGGGAATGGGTGTGGGCACGCGCGCGAGCGCGCCCCCCCCTTTTTGGCACGCGAGCCGAAAAAGGTTCGCCACCACTGCCCTACACTATTTCTGACAGATGGCTGTTATGTTCTGACTAGAGCTGGAAGTTTTCACTCAGGTCCAGCAATACTGAAGAGAACATGCTGGACCCTCATTGGTTATTTCAAAATGGTTTAGTTACAATTGTTACTGTCAGCTCCTATAAATAGGAGGCCTCTCTGAATGTGCTTTGCTGGTTGTACTTCTATTGCAATAAAGAGCTGTTTGTCAAGTCGGTCTCCTGTGCTGAATCCACCAATCTAACAGTGGCGACGAGGAAATCGGGAGCAGGAGAACAACGACAAGCCCCACGGGCTTTACAACCAGTCAGGCGACTCATTCTTCGCCTACTACTTATCTCATATCATGTCAGCGTTTCACCCACCGCCGCCATTCGACCCGGCCCAAGAGAAGTGGGAGTCATATATGAGGCGTTTTGAGTGCTTCCTGGAAGCAAATGACTTACTAAGCCTGGCAGACAATCGGAAAAGAGCTTTATTTTTAAGTCACTGTGGGCCAGAAGTTTTTGATACTGCAGAGGCCCTGTCTGCCCCAGCGCCGATTAACACAGTGCAGTGGGACACGCTTAAGGAGTCGCTTAAGACCCACTATGCACTGACTCCTTCTAAAGTCGTACGTCGATATGAATTCCGTCAGCGCATGCAGCAGGAAGGAGAGACTATCAACCAGTACGTTGCTGCTCTCCATAAGGCGTCTGGTCACTGCGAATTTAGTGACCTAGACGATATCATGCTGGACCAGTTGATCTGTGGGGTTTTGGACCTCCGCCTGCAGCGCCGTTTGCTAGCTCGGCCTAAACTTACTTTGGCGGCTGCACTGGACGAGGCCAGGGCTGCTGAATCGTCCACCAATGCGGCTGAATCACTCCACCGTGCTGCCCCGTCCAGAAAAGAGGCGAAAACGGCACCGCTAACTCAGCCGTCCGTCCACATGGGGATGCTGGACGACGATGTTAGCAGCGATGACGAGGTTTACAGGACTGAACTGCGTCGCCCGCCCCACCCGCAACCGCCCAGCGAGCCTTTCCGGGGGTGTGCTAGCTGCGGGGGACGGCACCCAAGATTTTCCTGCAAGTATCGTGGCGTGACATGCCAACGGTGTGAGCGACGTGGACATTTGGCTAAAGTTTGCCGCGCCACACTGCCAAATTCGACTGCGCATGCGCCTGCGCCTTCACGGGCTGAACCGTCACCGAGGGCTTGGCGTGAAGATTCAAAATGACGCCAAAGATATTCCAGGCCGTTGCCGGCTGCCTATGATTTGCATGTCGACAGTGCCCGTTCCCTGGGAGGGAAGAAAATCATGATGTCCGTCGTTGTCGAGGGTGTGCCGTTTGAAATGGAACTAGATACGGGCTCGGCTGTGTCTATCATCGCCTGGAAAAATCTCAAGAAAGCCGTGCCCGGGTTCTCCACTGACCGCATACGAAACACCGGGTTCCGCCTGTCGGACTACCAAGGGAACAGGATTCCGGTTCGCGGTCAAGCCAGTGTCAAGGTCCAATTTAAACACTTTTCCGGACCGTTACAGCTCATCGTTGTGGACGGTGACCTTCCGAGCCTTCTTGGACTGAGCTGGTTCGAAGCCCTTGGGCTGGAGGTCTCCGGAGTTAACGCTGTCGGGACAGAGAAATTAGACGACCTGTTTGACGAATTCCGTGATGTATTCAGCGAAGGGTTGGGCAAGTATGTGGGGACCCCAATCTCTTTTAGCCTGGACCCTAATGTTGCCCCAATCCGCTTGAAGCCCCGCCGGGTTCCCCTGCCCTTGAGGGAAAAGATTGACATTGAACTTGATAAATTGATCAAGCAGGGGGTACTCGAACCTGTGGATCATGCCCGGTGGGAAACCCCGATTGTCACGCCAATTAAAGGAGACGGTAGCATCAGGATATGTGCTGACTACAAGTGCACGGTGAACAAGGCGTTGCAGCAGAGTGCCTACCCTGTGCCAATCGTGCACCAATTGCTGCACTCGTTGGGGTCCGGATGCCTGTTTGCTAAATTAGACCTGGCACAAGCATATCAGCAGTTACCTGTAGATGGCCCCACAGCAGAAGCTCAGACCATTGTGACCCACAGGGGGGCATTTAAATGCCACAGATTGCAATTTGGGGTTAGCGTGGCCCCGGGGTTGTTCCAGAGTGTAATGGAATGTCTGTTGCAGAATATCCCCGGGGTTGTGCCGTACTTTGACGATGTTCTCATTTTGGCTAATGACATAGGCCAGCTTCGCTGTCGGGTTACAATGGTCCTTGAGAAATTACGAGCTGCCGGGCTAAAAGCGAAACGCAGCAAGTGTGTCTTGGGAGTCCCTGAAGTGGAATTCCTGGGGTATAGAATAGACGGGAGTGGTATCCACCCTACAGAAAGTAAACTGAAGGCCATCCAGGAGGCCCCGGCACCCAGAAATCAGGCAGAGTTACAGGCTTTCTTGGGTCTTCTTAACTTTTACAGCCTATTCCTACGTGATAAGGCAACGGTCGCAGAGCCCCTGCACAGGCTGCTAGCTAAAAACACTCCCTGGGTGTGGGGCCATAGGGAGGCTGCCGCGTTTAGCGCAGTTAAGGGGTTGTTAACCAACAACAGCTTCCTGATCCAATACAATTCCACTTTGCCAGTGGTCCTTGCTTGCGATGCTTCCCCAGTAGGGGTTGGGGCTGTTCTGAGCCATCGACTTCCGAATTGCCTCGAGGCGCTGATAGCGTATTACTCACGCACCTTGTCTAGCGCCGAAAGAAATTATGATCAGCTAAATAGGGAAGCTTTGGCCCTAGTAGCAGGGGTTAAGAAGTTCCACGAGTATTTGTTCGGTAGAGACTTCACCCTGGTCACAGACCACAAGCCTCTGTTGGGGCTGATAGCGGGGAATCGCCCCACTCCAGCTGCTTTGTCCCCCCATTTTGCTCGTTGGGCCATCTTCTTGTCGGCATACTCGTATCAGTTGGTTCACAGGCCCGGGAAAAACATGGGGAACGCGGACGCATTAAGCAGGTGCCCATTGCCCAAGATACTGTCAGACATAGCTCCAGAGGCCCCAGTACTGTTGATTGACCTAGCAGACTCAGGGTTAGTCACCTCGGCTGAGGTGGCCAGGCACTCGGCCAGAGACTCCACTCTCCGGACTGTCCTTAACTGGGTGTGGAGGGGGTGGCCGAGAGGCCCAGTCAGGCCCGAGTTCAAACCGTATGAGCTTAGACAGCACGAACTGTCGGAGCAAGGGGGGTGCCTCTTGTGGGGGGACCGGGTGGTCATTCCCGCCAAATTGCGCACTGATGTACTACGAACCTTGCACGAGGGTCATCCGGGAATTGTGCGAATGAAGGCTTTAGCTAGGGGTTATGTCTGGTGGCCAAAGATGGATGAGGAGGTTCAAGAATGGGTAAACAAATGCCTGCCTTGTCAGGAATCCAGACCGGCACCTCCCAAAGCACCGGTGCATGACTGGGACCTTCCAAAAAATCCATGGTCACGGCTTCATGCCGATTTTGCAGGTCCATTCCATGGGCAAATGTTCCTGATAATTGTAGACGCTTATTCCAAGTGGCTCGAAATCTTCCCTATGCGGTCGACCACTGCGGAGTCTGTTATTAAGATCTTCTGGCGTCTATTTGCTACCCATGGCATTCCGGACACATTGGTAACGGACAACGGCCCGCAATTCACGGCCACAACTTTTGAGGGCTATCTGGCTAGTCAGGGAATCCGCCATGCGTTGTCCGCCCCATTCCATCCTGCGACGAACGGCCTGGCGGAACGCTTCGTGCGATCGGCCAAAGAGGGGTTAGCTAGATTGGGACCTGGAGATTGGCAGGAAAGAATAGACAAATTCCTCATAACTCAACACATAACCCCAAGTGCCACTACGGGACGCAGCCCAGGGGAGCTTTTAATGGGCCGCAGACTCCGGTCACTCCTGGACCGGTTACACCCTGACTATGTAGTAAAAACCAAGACAGAAGGGACAAAGAAAACCAGGGTCTTTTCCACAGAGGACAGGGTGTTTGCTCGCAACTACGCCGAGGGGCCTTTATGGCTGCCAGGGGTGGTCGAGACAATTTTGGGACCCGTGTCTTATGCAGTCCGGTTACAAGACGGCCGCTTATGGAAGAGACACATAGACCAATTAAGACAGAGGGTACAGGAAGATCCCTCGGGTTCTGGAAACGTAACACCGTGCATTCCTTTCCTAGCTAAACCACGTCCAGATGTCTCGGAGGCTTTGGAGTGCGAGACTGCAGGCCAACAGAGTCCCCCTGTCGAGTTAGGCCCTGAGGCGGAAGAACCCAAGAGCACTCCAGCTCAAGAGATGCATGACACAGCCCCCAGGAACGAAGCGGCTAAGTCAGACCAGGCTGCTGTAGTTCCCCCAACTGAAGTACGCAGGTCTGAACGGGAGCGTAGACGCCCCGCCTACCTTCGCGATTTCGTATGTCGGACGATTTCATCTAGAGGGGGAGGGATGTTATGTTCTGACTAGAGCTGGAAGTTTTCACTCAGGTCCAGCAATACTGAAGAGAACATGCTGGACCCTCATTGGTTATTTCAAAATGGTTTAGTTACAATTGTTACTGTCAGCTCCTATAAATAGGAGGCCTCTCTGAATGTGCTTTGCTGGTTGTACTTCTATTGCAATAAAGAGCTGTTTGTCAAGTCGGTCTCCTGTGCTGAATCCACCAATCTAACAACGGCAATCCAGTCTCTTCTTGAATGCCTCCAGTGATGAAGCTCCCACAACTTCTGAAGGCAACTTCTGTTCCACTGGTTGGTTGTTCTCACTGTCAGAAAATTTCTCCTTATTTCCGGGTTGAATCTCTCCTTGATCAGTTTCCATCCATTATTCCTTGCCTGGCCTTTGGGTGCTTTGGAAAATAGCTTGACCCCCTCTTCTCTGTGGCAGCCCATCAAATATTGGAAGATGCTATCATGTCTCCCCTGGTCCTTCTCTTCGCTAGACTAGCCGTGGCCAGTTCCTGCAACCGTTCATCGTTTGTTTTAGAGTCTCCAGTCCCCTAATCATCTTGGTTGCTCTCCTCTGCACTCTTTCTAGAGTCTAGTGTGGTGACCAAAACTGATTGCAGTACTCTAGGTGTGGTCTTACTAAGGCTATCATAAAGATATCCCAATCGGTTGGATATAAGGAGTTGTTAGCTCAGCTATAAACATAGCAGTTCTGCTCATAACGTAGGTAGCCCAGGAGAAATCAGCAATTTAGATCCCAGTAGGCTGTTCTTGAAGGGACGCGGTGGCTCAGCGGCTAAGACGCTGAGCTTGTCGATCAGAAAGGTCGGCAGCTCGGCGGTTCGAATCCCTAGCGCCACGTAATGGAGTGAGCTCCCATTACTTGCCCCAGCTTCTGCCAACCTAGCAGTTCAAAAGCACGTAAAAAATGCAAGTAGAAAAATAGGGACCACCTTTGGTGGGAAGGTAACAGCGTTCTGTGCACCTTTGGCATTTACCGTATTTTTCAGAGTATAAGACGCACCTTTTTCCTCCCTAAAAGTGGCTGAAAATTTGGGTGCGTCTTATACTTCGAATGTAGCTTTTTTTTCCAGCCCTAACTAGGTGCTAACAGATCTTCCCAGCTCTTACCTTGCAGGCTTTTTCATTGTTACTCTCTCCAAAGAATGTTTTTCCAGCCCTAAGTCTTTGCAGAATTTTTTTTCATTGCTCTACTTGCTCCGAATAAGTTTTTTTCTAGCCCTAACCAGGTGCTAACTATCTTCCCAGCTCTTACTGGCTTGCAGGCTCTTTCATTGTTATTCTCTCAGAAGAAGGTTTTTTAAAGTCCTAACCAGGGGATAAAATAATGTGCTGAAGCTGCTCCAAATAAGTTTTTTTTAGCCCTAACCAGGTGCTAACGATCTTCCCAGCTCTTACTGGCTTGCAGGTTCTTTCATTGTTACTCTCTCAGAAGAAGGTTTTTTAAAGTCCTAACCAGGGGATAAAATAATGTGCTGAAGCTGACCAGACTAAGGATGCTAGCCAGATGAATACCTGGTAGGCAGATTGTTTTCCCCTATTTTCCTCCCCAAAAACTAAGGTGCGTCTTATACTCTGGTACGTCTTATACTCCGAAAAATACGGTAGTCATGCCAGCCACATGACCAAGGAGATGTTGTCTTCGGACAGCGCTGGCTCTTCAGCTTTGAAATAGAGATGAGCACCGCCCCCTAGAGTCGGGAATGACTAGTACGTATGTGCGAGGGGAACCTTGACCTTTAGGCTGTTCTTTCAAGTAGGATGTTAAAAATCTAAAGCTAACAAGGCCATACATTGACTATCAAGCAAATATGACCAATATGTTCAATGACTATACATACAAGTCCTCTCATGATATGGCAGATGATGGAAGTGCCCATATTTTCCCATGATGGACTTACTATTCTCCAGGAATTTGGGCTACAGCCATTAATTAGCATGACTTCTCATGCTACAACCAGCCTTCATCTTTTTAAGAACAGATTTTGATTATTTGTCAACTCACCACTTCCTCTTAGGTGTCAAGTGGCTAAATTGGGTGAAAAACCAATCAGCTCTTCTTCTTAGCACGCCACGAGAAGGATGCAGTCAACGCTGACTTGCGGTGGTGGAAATGTGGTTTCCACACTCACAGGTTGCAACGCTTTGCCTGGCTTTTTGGCACTGGGTTGGGCATGGATCCAGGAGATTTTTCTTCTGTTCTAGGAATTTATCATGCGGTAACTAAGAGCTGTAATTGTGAAATATTAAACCAGGCAAGTTGGCAATGATTTCTGAAACCAAACAAGATGTTTACCCTCCCCCCGGCCAAAAAAAAAAAAAAAGACCAACAGGAGGAGTACCTCAGAGGGCATCTCATTATGTCTTATTTCACACTGTACATGACCCTTCTCTTAATGCTTGTTGCCCTAAAGAGATGGGTGTCCAATGTTCTTGTCCGAAAAGAACAAGAAGAAATTACAGCTGACCTCTCCTGGATTCAGTTCACCAAATAAACCCAAAGGTTTTAATCATGTCAGCACAAGAGCGGAGTAGGAGACAGGATTTCTTCCCCTTACTATATTTGACAACCTTTAAACAGGCTCAGGTATTCCACTGTTGCAACTTTGGAAAGTTACCTGATAGTTGCCTATAAATAAATGGTTATATCTATTGCAGGATCCAATCTGAATCAGGCACTGAGAACAGAGATTTAGTCTTCCAAGCTTTCGGACTCGTGGCAGAGCCCACCCTCAGGGAGCTTCTCTCTCTACCATGTTTCCCCGAAAATAAGACCCTGTCTTATATTTTTTTGAACCCCAAAATAAGCGCTTGGCCTTATTGCCATGCACTCAAAAGCCCGAGTGGGATGTCTTATTTTGGGGGAAACAGGGTATATGTGCAGTGGGCTGTTCTGTGCATACTCTTTTTTTAAAAAAAATAATAATTTTATTAAGTAAATTTAAAAATATATAGAACATGAAAAACAAAACATATATGAACATAACTACATATATACAAATATATAAATGAAAATAGATGTAAATTTTATAAAAAGTATACAGTACAAAACTAACAAAATCCACAGAAAATCAAAACAAAACTTAACATCTCACATAAAACGATATAGCTATTTTACATTAAGCAGTTTAGTGTATCTTTTATCTTTCTAAATATCTTTATATATATCTTTATATATATCTTTATATATATATCTTTATATATATATATATATATATATATATATATATATATATATATATATATCTTTATATATATATATATATATATATATATATATATATACACACACATATATCTCTTCTGTTTTACAACAATCCTTAGGAAAAATAAAACAACGAAGAAAAAGGCAACAAAGTAGAACAAGTATAATATAATCCATCTTCACTATACCCTTTATGTGGTGCCTGGTTGTGTGTGGCTTTTAGTTGTTAGTTGGAGCGTTGATGGCTGGCTATTAAGTCGGTAGTCCTCAATGTACGACCGCAATTGAGCCCAAAATTTATGTTACTAAGGGAGACATTTGTTAAGGGAGTTTTGCCCCCGTTTTACAACTTTTCTTGCCATGGTTGTTAAGTGAGCCACTGCAGCTGCTAATTTAGTAACCCGGTTGTTAAGTGAATCTGGTTTCCCCATTGACTTTGCTTGTCAGGCAGTCACAAAATGGGGAATCACACGATACAGCAGTGGTCATAAATATGAACCAGTTGCCAAGCATCTGAATTTTGATCACATGACTACAGGGATGCGGCAATGTTGTAAGTGTGGAAAAAGGGTCATAAGTCCCTTTTTTCCAGCACCGTTGTAACTTTGAACGGTGTCTAAATGAACTGTTGTAAGTCAAGGACTATCTGTACAGGTTATATCAGGCAATTTTAAGACTTGTGGACTTCAATTACCAGAATTTTGGAAGTTCAAGTCTACAAGTCTTAAAGTTGCCAAGTTTGAAGATCTCTAGGTTATTATATTTATCCTGTATTTATTTCTGTTTCAATACCTCTATTTCTGGTCCCCCAAAGTCATAAGGCTCAAAATCATGCATTTTTATTCATTTAGTTCATGACGTTTAACCAATGTTTAAAAATAAAATTAACCCACCCACCTCGCCTACAACACAATAAAATAAAGCTAAGTTTTATACTTTGGTTGGGCACCACTGATATTAGCTGAGTGAATGCTTCTCAGTGCCTTCAGCCTTTCCTTGTCTAATGGAGATTCTCAATCATCCAGGTCCTGGTTGTCTCAACGGTGCTTTTTCAAAAGGCAACTGGTCTATGTTTTTTCCTTGCGGAAAAAAATGAGCCGAGGTGGTACAGCGGTTAGAGGCAGTACTGCAGGTCACTTTAGCTGACTGTGATCCGCAGGTCAGCGGTTCAAATCTCACCGGCTCAAGGTTGACTCAGCCTTCCATCCTTCCGAGGTAGGTAAAATGAGGACCCAGATTGTTGGGGGCAATATAAATATACATTGCTTACTGGTGTAAACCACTTAGAGAGTGCTTGCACTGTGAGGCGGTATATAAATCTCACAAAATAAATAAATAAATAAATAAGAAGACGTTATGCTTCTCATCCAAGAAGCTTCATTAGTTCTGACTGAAAGTCTTTCCTTCCTTTCTCATTCATACAAAAGAAGAAAGAAAAATGCTAATTGGAGGAAGCACTGACTTGCATCTTTCAATTAACCCCTGGAAGAGAGGCTGCTTAGAGAAGCCAATTCTTCCTAGGGATTCTTGCAAGCTGTGAGATAACTAACTTCCAGCACTAACCCCAATCAGATAATTATTTTCCTCTTTTGTCATAGCAGATGCCCAGTGCTTGCTAGACACTTAATCCTCATTAATATCTAACCTTCTTTTGCTGATGCCGAAATTGAGCAGCTCTGGAGGTAGGAAGAGAGATTGCAAAACTATACACCTTGTCTAATCCCTTATGTTCAGGGGCGGATTCCTAATTTTTTTGCTACCACTCTGTGGGCGTGGCTTATTTTGTGGGTGTGGCTTGCCAGCCATGTGACCGGGTGGCGTGGCTTGTTGGCCATGTGACAGGGTAGGCGTGGCTTCTCGGACTGCTGAAGGTAGGGGAACTGAGATAGGTCCTGCCGCCCATTCCCTCTCCCCTCAGCAGCCCGAGAAGCCTCAAACGTGTGAAAATGCCTAGGATCATCACCGCATGTTCGTGGCTTCTCAGACTGCTGAAGGGAGGGGAATGGAGATAGCTCCTGCTGCCTGTTCTTTCAGTGTCTCACGCGCTCCCTCAGCCATCCTCCCCTGCTTGGACTCACTGTGGGGTAGGAAGGCAGCGCATGCGCAGTGCCAGAAGCTTGGCTTCTGGGCATGCGCAGAAGAAAATTTTAAAAAAATTATTTTTTAAAAAAATGGCGGTGCCCAGGCACAGGCAACTGACCACACTGGTACTGTGACGTCACCAGTGGGCCGCTACCGGTGCTATAGAGTGGACCGCACTGGTAGGAACCCACCACTGCTTATGTTGTAGAAATCTTACCTGCCATTTGGGCTCCCTGCAGCTAAAGTTTGGGGGTCGTATCCTTCTGATGCTGTTTAAGGAAAATTTCTTAATAAGCCCTTTTTCAAGATTTATTACCATCCTGGTGTCTCTCTTAGTGTCCCCATATCTGTTCTGTAAATTCTAAATTAAGCATCAAGGCTTAACATCAACAACTAAAGGCAACTAAACCTGTTACTCTCTCCCAACATTCATTGCAAACTCTGATTTTCTATTTGAGGAAAAATGAGTTGGGAGTTGAATCCACAGTGGATTCTTCAGAAAGATTACAGAATGACCTCTCTAACTTTACAATGAGTGGTGTTGAGCAACTGTCACCCTATCAGCCTTGCAGTTAGCTGGCTGCTGACTACGCAAACTTTTAACTGTTGGCCACTGCCCATTTCTCATTTTTGGCAATGAACAAGGAAGAAACTCAGCGATACCGTAAGGCGTAAGTTTTCAACTGAAGCGTGAGGATGATGAAACCTTTCTTTGCTGGTTCCCAACTCATAGATTTGCTTGCTGGGAGATTTAGAGAAGAAACCAGAGTCCTAAACATGAGCTATTTGGAATGATGATGACTCCTATCGTGAATCATTTATCTTAAGAGATTTAACATTTCCCAGCATAGCATGATTTCTCATGTTTTAGGAGATTCAATTACCTGCTGTAGATCGGAGTGTCCAACCTTGGGAATTTGAAGACTTCTGGACTTCAACTCCCCAGAATTCGCCAACCAAGCGTGACTTGATGACTGATTAATTCGAGAGTCATAACAGTCTTACAAATGCTTATAATTTATAATTAGTAAGAGGATGGATTAGTTAGTTCGTTTAAAGGGCATGCTGAACACCAATCTTAAATGTCTTCCTTCAGATAACCTCTTTTGACTCTCACTTTCCTTTCTTTCTTTATCCAGCAGAAAATGCTGCAGAGAACTTGCAGGTTGATAGATCCAGGCTGTTTATTATTATTTTTACATTAAATGTCAAGCAATGAGTCCTAAACAGGGAAGGGAATTAAACTTGTCCATCAAGTTATCATTGCTTAGAGACACTATTTTCAAAGGCATATTACACAATCTACAGGTACTAAGGCAGTGATGGCAAACCTTTTTTTTGCTCGGGTGCCAAAAGGGCGGGCGCGTGCACACCCACACCCATAATGCAATGCCCTCCCCCCGCATGCACGCACTACCCCTCTGTGCTGCCCCACACACACATGCGTGCAGGTCTCACTGAAGCCTCTGGATTTCTGGTAGGCCCATTGGGCCATTTTTCGCCTTCCCAAGGCTTCAGGAAAGCCTCCGGAGACTGTGGATGGCAAAAAATGGGCCCAACGGGCCTACCGGAAGTTCGTTTCGCCCGTTAGGTCCGTTTTTCGCCATCCACAGGCTCTGGAAGCTTTCCTGAAGCCTGGGGAGGGTGAAAACGGCCTCCCGCCACCCTCTGGAAGGCTGAACATCAGCTGGCCAGCACGCACATGCGCGATGGAGCTGACATAGGGCAAAGCCTCGCGTGCCCTCAGATATGGCTCCGCATGCCACCTGTGGCACGCGTGCCATAGGTTCGCCATCACAGTACTAAGGCAATATTCCACTAAATACAGGTAGTCCTCGACTTATGACCACAATTGAGCCCAGCATTTCTGTTGCTAAGGAAGATAGTTGTTAAGTGAATTTTTGCCTCATTTTACATCCTTTCTTGCCAACGTCGTTAAATGAATCCCTGTAACTCTGGGCAGCTTACAATCTTAAAACCCTATCCCTCAACATGATCAAATGCACCTATAAATATATATTTCTCAGCAGATTTAATTAGAAAATGCACACGACTGAATATATTTAATCTCAAAATAAGGTTTTGAAATACTTTAGTTGATCACTGTTTTACCAGATTCAGAGAAGTTCAACTTCTGAAAGATCTACTCTGATCTGCATATAATTTTGGGCAGCGTAGCCCATCTCTGTTGGTGGCTGAAATCCTCTTAAGCATGCATAATCACCTTGCCTTAAGTTGGTAAAGTTCAAATCAAATACAGTAAGGTACAACCTAAGTAAGGCAAACATATAAATGTTCCTCATGGATTCAGAACTGGAATCATATTTCAGATCACTGTTCAAAATTAACTATATTATCACCCTTCTTTAACAGCCTAAAGGGGAAACTCCTTTTTTTCCAGCTTCTGATAATTGCTCTTAATTCAAATATCAGCTGAGACATATAGTTATTTTCTACCCAAAATTGAAAAAATGTCAACCACTCATTTTAGACCATAAAGAAACAATTTGGCCAACAATAGGACACAAACAGTTTAAATATGAAGCAACATTTCAAAAGCAATGGGAAATTAAAATGATGGCTTCAATATTTTTAGAGGGGTCCAGAACAAGGTGTCAAAAGAGGTTTTTTCCAAAGTTTTAAAACTCCAATTAGCTGTTCAAAGAGCCATATGCTACTACAGGTCTCTTTAAACTTTGTTGAAGCGTGACCTAATCAATATTGTTTGGTTCACCAAAATAACTACTCTTGGGCAAATAAAACCAGACGCACATAAAACCAGATGCACACCCTTCGTTCTTCATAATTAGGTCAGCTTCATCTTTAAATGCGGTAAATGGCAATTGTTAACAAGAAGTTTGGCCCTTAGATTTCAACATATTATGCTTTGAAACCACTTGAAGATCTAAAGATAATTTCCATTCATTTTGTTTTTGAAACAAATGTAGTTTAATCTCACCAAAATAGAGAAGTACAGGTAGTCCTCAACTTACAACAGTTCGCTTAGTGACCATTCTAAGTTACGACGGCACTGAAAAAAAGTGATTTATGACCATTTTTCACACTTATGACCATTGCGCATCTCCATGGTCATGTGATTTACATTCAGATGCTTGACAACTGACTCACATTTACGACGGTTGCAGTGTCACGGGGTCATGGGTTCCCCTTTTGTGACCTTTTGACTAGCAGTGTCAATGGGGAAACCAGATTCACTTAACGACCATGTTACTAATTTAACAACGACAGTGATTCACTTAACAAATGCGGCAAGAAAAGTCGTAAAACGGGGCAAAACTCGCTTAACAAATTTCTCACTTAGCAACATACATTTTGGGCTCAATTGTCGTCGTAAGTTGAGGACTACCGGTATTTATCAGAGAACAAAATTCCCGTTCTTGAAAATTTCAGAATTTTCACATCATTAATGCGCAGTTTAAAAAAAATCTGTTTGCTGTACCTGTGCACCCAACTGTAGAAGGGTGAATTCGGCTTTTCTTTTCTAAAGTTGATATTGATATTTGAAACCTACCATTATTGCTTATGAATTATTATTTTTTAAATGAAACAAATGAAGTATATGTCCGAGTACTACTCTTTTATTTATTTTATTATTCGCACTTGTATGCCGCCCACTCCACAGAGACTCTGGGCGGCTCACAACAATAAATCTACATGCAAACAATAAATATAGGAAAAAGACATTAAAAACAGTAATTATTAAAAACATTAAAAACATTAATGACAACAATTTAAAAATCCCATACAATTAATTCATTCATGGGGCCAAGAATGCTCGATGTTATATTAAAATCATTCTTAAAATCATTTTAGGAAGCAACATCAGAGCATTCTGGGACTATAAGCATCTTCTGTGTTGGTCACACATAGTTTTGGAGTGAAGTGTCATGGGTTCTGCTCCAAAATTATTATAGGTAGTCCTCAACTTACAACAGTTCATTTAGTGACCGTCCAAAGTTACAACAGCATTGAAAAAAGTGACTTATGACTGTTTTTCATACTTATGATCATTGCAGCATCCCCCAAGGTCACATGATCAAAATTTGGATGCTTGGCGACTGGTTCATACTTATGATCATTGCAGTGTCCTGGGATCATGTGGTCACCTTTTGTGATCTTCTGACAAACAAAGTTGATTCAAACAAAGCAGATTCACTTAACAATCGTGTTACTAACTTAACAATTCCAAATGATTGACTTCCGGTTCCGGATCGCTGCATCGCGGACGCTCCCCGTTGAGCGCCTTTCCTTTTCCCCGTTAAAGCCGTCAGAACAGCTGTCTGGCGGCTTGAAAGTCTCTGCCCCGGGCAAAGGGGAGAGATGAGAGCCGGACAGGTGGGGTAGAGCCACCCCTAGTGCCCCAGGTGTCAGCCAGGGGCACGAAAGGTGAGGGCTCCCCAGCTAGCCTGTCCCTTGCTCTGGGGACTTGGAAACCTCCGCTTTTGCGGAGCAAGATGCCGTGACAACCGCTGCTTCGTGAATGGGATTACAACTACTTAACTGATTAAACAAGCAGACAGAGAGAGACAGGATTTTAAAAGGGCAAGTACAGAATTTTTTTTTCTTTCAACTCCACTGCTGACTTTCACTTCGGAAGAAATTAAGTAACAGTTAATAGGCTACAACATGGCGATTGGAGAAAGTGGGAGAAGTGAAAGTAACTTTCGTTTTCCTAGCGGCTTTTTTTTTTAATGGAAATTTTTGACTTTGAAAGTTGGCTTTATTCTCTCTGTCTCCTGATTTTGGATTAAATAATAATGGACAATTTTTTAAAAATAAAAGTCTATCTGGCTTTGGAACTTAAAAGAATTTTAAAAGAAATTTAAAAGAACTTTAACTAGAGGCTTGGCTTTTGTTCTCCACTGGAAATACTAAAATGGCTTCAAAATTTGGAAAGACTGTTTTGAATAAAAGAATGGACTACTCATCTGGTTATATCTCTAAAATGCAACTTACCACTGAGCTAACACCCCCAAAGTCTTTAACACCTGAAAATTTAATAAGTACCTTAAAGATCATGAAAGATGAACTTATTGTTGAATTTAATCAAAAACTCAATGAAATAGATATTAAGATGCAGGCTGCCTTAAAGAATATTGACCAACAAATTAGAAATGATGTGTTGGAGGTATGTAAAGGTCTAGCAACAAATATTGAAGTTTTGGCAAACCACATTGAAGAAAATAAACAAGTTTTGACAACTTCAGTAGAATATATAGATAAAATACAAAATGACATTGCAAATTTTGAAACAGAGGTGTTAATGACGCAATTCAGATCCATGGAATTTGCCATAGGGTCAGGGGGTTGAAAGAAGGATTATATGAAGATTTGAAAGGAAGGATGGTGGAAGTTTTGGAGCAGGTGTCTGGACTGTCTAAAGAAGAATTAGCCAGGCAAATTGATAAAATATATAGAATCAACTCCTGGTATGCAAAACAAAAACACCTACCAAGGGATATTGTAATATATTTTACTACAAGAGCCTTACGGAATAGGATTATACAGGCGATGTTTAAGAATAACCTTCAGGTGAATGGCCAGGAACTAATGATATGGAAAGAAATTCCCTCTAAAATGCTCAAAGCCAGAAAAGATTATACTTTTCTGATTGATGAATTTAAAAGGTTAAATTTACAATACAAATGGGAAGCACCAACAGGAGTCGCAGTGAAATTTCTGGGAAAAAGATATCGGTTGAAAGCTATTGAATTTTACGCCAACGTCTTAAAGGCTGATATATCCAAGATTCCAGAGGAAAGATGTATGAAAACAAAAGAGGAGGAGGAGGGAAAGCCATCCCTTCCTGCTCAAATCGAAACAGATTTGCAGAATTCAAATGATTGGCAGAGCCAGACAGATGTCTACAGTGTGGAAAAGGAGATGGAAGATCAGAGTCAGATGGGAGGCGAGCTGACAACTACAAAATTATCAAGTTACAAAAAGATGCAGCCATCATCAAGATACAACAAGATGCAGTGTTGAAGTTTATTGGACAGATGGTTGCTAATATGACTGTACTTTTCTTTTTCCCTTCTTTCCTTAATTTTTTTTTCTTTACTTCTTGCATTCTTTTTTCTTCTTTTGTTTTTTTTTGGGGCTTATTCAAAGTACTATTAATTTTTTTTAAAGATTTAGAACTTTTCTGAAGCTAATAATTTATTATATAGTAATATTATGTTACTATGTTATGTTATTATATTGAATTTATGATGAAGTTTAAGGTTTTTGTATTATTATTTAGTTACTTTCTGTGCAATATCTATTTAAGTTTTATTTAATTGCGAGAAAGATTTGGAATTGTTATCTATTCAGTTATAAAATATTACAATTAGATTTAACATTTTTTTTCTTTTTTCTTGGGAAGAAGGTTATTTAAAGTTTGGAATTAGTGCTTATAATCTGATATATAGTAATAGTATGTTATTTATATACTGATTGATTTTATGATGAAGTTTAAAGTTTTTGCATCTAATACTTAGTCATCATTTATGTAATAATCATTTAATTCTTAGTTAACAGTGAAGAAATGTTGTGAAGGGTAGATGATTGAAAGGAGGAGGAAGGAATCTTTTATTAGTGTACAATTTGGAGTTGAAGTCTTAAAAAAAAAATAAGGTGGAAATCAAAATTTTTAAATTTAATTTAAATTTATTTTATTGATATTATGCCCTGTACTCTCTCTGGGAAGTCCGGGGGAGAGGGGGGGAAGGAAGGGGGTGGGTTAGGGGGGAGAAAAATTAAAAAAATGTTTGTACTTTCTATTTAATGTTTAGCTATTATCTATGTAATTTTGTACTAATAAAACTTTTTTGAAAAAAAAAACAATTCCAAATGATTCACTTAATAACCATGGCAAAAAGGTTGAAAGATGGGGCAAAACTCACTAAATAAACATAAATTTGAAAGATGGGGCAAAACCCACTTAACGGCATAAATTATGGGCTCAGTTGTGGTCATAAGTCGAGGACTACCTGTGGATGGGACCAGAACAAAATTTCATTTTGTTTAATTGAAATTAAGTCATGTCTTTACTATTTTTCCTCTATTGTCACGCTAGAAACACTAATTTGGTAACCGCTTCTGGAGGTCTCTGGAGGATGTAATCAAGATTAAGACCTCGGGTTATGCATTTCTACTCTATGACACATGATTATGACATTATTGTAAGATCTGAGTAGCTGCCATAAATTTAGATTGTTAGCCCGTGAGCAGGGATTTTCTTCTTTTGCTTAATTACTGTAAACCCCTCTGGGGTCCAGAGCAGAAATGTAGAATAAACAAACACGGTTTTGCAGGGACCACACAGGGCGTAGCTGCAGATGAACCAAGTACTTGAAAGTTACTAAGGAGGAAAAACCCTTTGCAGAAATCGTAATTATATCCTTTGCAAACTTCTAGACTAGTCATTCATGAGATTTTTTTCCCCTCAGCATGAACCATTGGTCGCTGTGGATATGGAAAAACTGGCTCAGCTTGTATTCCAATGATTTAAAAAAAATCAACTTGGGAAGCGGATGGTAAAATGCACGTTAACATTCTGTTAATGAATTTAGTTAGCATTCATTAGCAGACTGGTAGTTATATGAATCACCCCTCAGCCTGACAGAGTGAATGTCTAATTGCACCTTTGTAAGGTGATGCGGTAAAGGAAGTAATGGGATGTTGCTAACTCCACGGCTTTGTATTTTGGGGGAAGAAGAGATAGGTGTGTCCTTCCAAGGACTCCTCCCTTGCATTAAGAAGCCAAATGTAGGGCAGGCAGTAAACATCCCGCGGAATGCATTGAAGTTGCTTTGCCTTCGCTTTGAAGGCAGGGTGACACTGTTCTAGCTGAAACTTCCTTTTGATAAGTGGTGAAGATAAGGAAGGTAAACATGTACTGGTGGCAGTATGGGGGCAAGGATCAGTGCCCGAGAAGGGAAGACGGGACAAATGGACAGTAGTATTTCAGAGGTATCATCAAGGGGGGGGGGATTCCTGGGGAATGGCTTGCCAAGGGCTTATGCAGGAAGAAAAGTTAGCCTTCTCTGGTAGATAGCACTTTACTTATAGCACTTTACTTATATACCGCTTCATAGTGCTTTACAGCCCAGTCTAAGCGGTTTACAGAGTTCAGCATATTGCCCCCAACAATCTGGGTCCTCATTTTACCGACCTCGGAAGGATGGAAGGCTGAGTCAACCTTGAGCCTAGTGAGATTTGAACAGCTGAACTGCTAAACTAGCAGTCAGCCTGCAGTCGCAGCATTTAACCACTGCACCACTTCAGCTCTTCAGATGATGCAGACCTGAACACCACTCTGTTTTATGGACTCCATCAGGGGTGGGTTCCAACTTACCTCGCTGCCGGTTCACTTCCTCCCACGCTGCGTGGCCACGCCTCGTGGGCGCGTGCATGCGCAGTGCCAAAAAAATCCAATTTTTTTTAAAGCCGAAAACAAGATGGCGATGCATTCTCAGTGCCGGAAACTTGACTTCTGCGCATGCGCAGAAGAAAAAAATACAATAAATAAATATATATATATTTTAAAGGGTGGCGCCCATGGACCGGCATCGATCGAACCGGTCCCGTGACGTCATCATGATGTCACTAGCGGGTCACTACCAGTTTGGGCGAACCGGTACGAACCAGGAGGAACCCACCTCTGGACTCCATCATTTACTCTCATCCCGTATATAGATCACAGAGGAGTAAGCCATAGCCAGAGATATCCAACCTTGGCAACTTTAAGACTTGTAGCTGACTGGGGAATTCTGGGAGTTGAAGTCCACAAGCCGTAAAGTTGCGAAGGTTGGACACCCCTGCCATGGCCCTCCTACAAACCCATTTGTGTCTTCCAGAATCGTTCTGTTCTACTGCTTTTTAATTTGGAGGTAAAGTTCAGAGGCAAAAGTGGTGCCTTAAATCTTGTAAAACCTTCAAACATCCTTCTCTCTCTCTCTCTCTCTCTCTCTCTCTCTCTCTCTCTCTCTCTCTCTCTCTCTCTCTCTCTCACACACACACACACACACACACACACACACACACACACACACACACACACACAACCCCAGTTAAAAAATTCATGAATCCCATGAAATTGGGCTGATGTTTCTCATGGCTCTGTTTGGTAAAAACTGTCTTTTCAAATAGCAGAATTTCTAAGTCACCTTCTCGCTCCAGATATTTTAATGTGTTTTAGTGTTTGGAGGGTTGCATTTAACCCCTTTGGGATCTAAACTATGCCACTCTTTTGAACGACATATTGATTAGCAGAAAACATTTATTTCAACTTTCAGTAAAAGTCTTATTAGCATTAGAGCATGGGTATTTTTTTTTAAAAAAAGATCATCTATCATATTAATATGAATCACATCCAAGACATCAGAGGCCTTAACTATACCAGAATCATAGGCTATACCAGTGATGGCGAACCTTTTTTCCCTCGGGTGCCGAAAGTGTGTGCGCACGCACTATCATGCACGTGCGAGTGCCCACACCCATAGTTCAATGCCTAGGGAGGGCGAAAACGGCCTCCCCCGCCCCCGCAGAGGCCCTCTAGAAGCCAAAAATGGCCCATTTCCCAACTTCTGGTGGGCCCGGTGGGCCTGTTTTTTGCCCTCCCCAGGCTCCAGAGGCTTCCCTGGAGTCTGGGGAGGATGAAAACGCCTCCCCGGAGGCCCTCCAGAAACCTAAAATGCCCTCCGAGAGCCTCCACGCCAGCCAAAAATCAGCTGGCTGGCGCACCCATGCGTGCTGGAGCTGAGCTAGTGCAACGGCTCGCGTGCCGGCAGATATGGCTCCGTGTGCCACCTGTGGCACCCGTGCCATAGGTTCGCCATCACTGGGCTATACAGTCGTACAGCATCGTTTGATCTTGTTGCACCTAAATCTACCCATCACATTTTCAGTTTTACCTTTTCTTTAAAACTCCTCTTGTGAAGCAAACCATTGACTAGTATTAATACGATAATAAAGACTTTTCAGCGAATGGGGGAAAATGAGATTTTTATCTATTTCTCAGCTGGAACTATTTGTCTTAGAAAGCCTGTCTGCTTTACAAGAAACCACATTTGCACCTCACAAAGTCTGAGAGAAATCTGTCATCCTGTCCAAATGTTAAATTTTCCAAATGAGCTTTGTGTGGCTTTCAACAAATCTAACTGGGACCAGAAGCTGAACGACACCTTATGACCAGTGGTTGGATTCAAAACTTTTTACTGCCGGTTCTGTGGGCGTGGCTTGGTGGGCGTGGTGTGGCTTGGTGGGCGTGGCTTGGTGGGCATGGCAGGGGAAGGTTACTGCAAAATCCCCATTTCCTCCCAATCAGCTGGGACTCAGGAGGCAGAGAATAGATGGGGGCGGGGCCAATCAGAGGGGGTATTTACTGGTTCTCCGAACGACTCAAAATTTCCGCTACCAGTTCTCCAGAACTGGTCAGAACCTGCTGAAACCCACCTCTGCTTATGACAAGGAAAACACAGTTGAGTTGTGCATTTGAGTTGCTTGTCACTGGACTCCCCTTTTTCTACTCCTGTTTGTTCAATAGATGGAAAGGCAGCAGAGGAAAAGGGACGTTGGTACTCACCTGTGAGACGTCCTTTCTCGTAGGGCGGAGCTAGCCTCCAAGGAATGGGTTAAATCTGCCCTCTAGCCAATAGGACCGAGTCTTAGAAAGGGTATAAATAGTGCCAACCTAGATTGGCACCCCCTCTTTTAATCGAGGGATAAAGACAGACTCAATGTGCTTCTCCAAAAAACAACAAGAATTTATTAACTATATACAATGAAGTACCAGAGAATAAGAACTATGTATATGTGAAGGATCACAAACCAGAGAATGAATAATTATGTACAATCATGGACCCGCAACTTCCAGCCAGCCCCAGACGTGGGAGGGACTTGGAGGCTAGCTCCGCCCTACAAGAAAGGACGTCACACAGGTGAATACCAACGTCCCTTCTCCATAGTGGGCGGAGCTAGCCTCCAAGGAATGGGACATACCAAAGCTGGCGTCCCTAGGGCGGGATCAATCGTCCTGGCTGGGAGAATCGCCCAAAGGCAACCCTGCCCCCAACACCCGCCTACCGAAATCGGCCTCCTCCGAGGCATAGGCGTCCAATTTGTAATGTCTGATGAAGGGAGTCAGGGAGGACCATGTGGCCGCCCTACACACCTCGGCTATGGAAGCTCTAGCATTCCATGCCGTGGACGTTGCAGCACTGCGGGTGGAATGGGCTGTGAGGCCCGACGGTTGGGGCAAAGACATATGTTTGTAGGCCAAGGAAATGGCCGCACGGATCCAACGTCCGATCGTTGCGGAAGACGCTTTACGACCCTGGAGAGAAGGGCGAAATGTCACAAAGAGAGTTTCTGTACGCCGAAGGGAAACTGTACGTTTGAGATAAATGTCCAGAGCGCGCCTGACATCTAGCATGTGCCAAGCCCGTTCAGAGTCGGAGATCGGATTCTGAAAGAATGTGGGCAAGATGACTTCCTGCGCTCTGTGAAAATGGGTATTCACCTTGGGCACAAATGCTGGGTCCAGGCGAAGAACCACCCTGTCGCTATGAAAGACGCACAGGTCCTCACGCACAGACAGGGCCGCGAGTTCAGATATCCGCCGCGCGGAGGTCACGGCTACGAGGAAGGCAACTTTAAAGGACAGATGCGCTAAAGGAATAGTGTCCAGGGGCTCGAAAGGAGCTACAGTTAGGGCGGAGAGAACCTTGGACAAGTCCCATGTGGGGAAACGGTGCACCACCGGGGGACAAAGATTAGTGACACCCTTCAGGAATTGTCTCATTAGCGGGTGAGCGGAGAGCGAGTCCAGGTGCGGGCAGGACAACACAGTCGAAAGCGCCGCAACTTGTCTGCGCAAGGTGTTGGGAGCGAGGCCCTTGGCGAGCCCCTGCCGCAAGAATTGGATGACGTTGATGATGGATAGGTCGACTGGCGAATATCCCACCTGGGCACACCAGCCACAAAAGGCGCGCCAGGTGGTGGAGTAGATCCGCTCCGTCGACGGTCGCCTAGATGCCAACATGATTGAAGAGATGTTGTCCGGAACTAGGCGGTGTTGCAGAGTGATCCGCTCAAGCGCCAGGCGGTCAGTTGTAGCCAGTGCGGCTCTGGATGATGCACTGACCCCTGGGCAAGCGACCACTCTGTCGGCGGGATCCGCCAGGGAGGTGACGCGGACAGGGATATAAGGTCCGCGAACCAAGTCCTCCTGGGCCAATGTGGGGCGAGGAGGATGATCTCCGCCTTCAGCAATATTACCCGCCGTATGACTTTGGGGATCAACGGGAGAGGTGGGAAGGCGTATAAGAGTTCCTGCGGCCACCGGCAGCGTAGGGCGTCCGTGTCCTCCGCGCCCGGCGTCTGGAACCTGGTCACGAACCTGGGGAGTTTGGCGTTCGCCGGTGTCGCGAACAGGTCCACGGTCGGTGGTCCGTAGCGGTTGGTGATCTCCTGAAAAATGTCCGGGTGTAAGGACCACTCTGCCGGATTGATAGCATTCCGGCTGAGCCAATCTGCTGTGATGTTGTCGACACCGGAAATGTGTTCTGCCGTGATTGAAGGCAGGTACCGCTCCGCCCACAGTCCCAGAACCATTGCTTCGTTCATCAGGGCTTTGGAGATGGTGCCCTCCTGACGATTTATATGCACTTTTGTCGTCACGTTGTCCGTGAGGACGAGGACGTGACGGCCAGACAGATGCTGTTGAAAATGATTCAGAGCCAATCGAACTGCTCTGAGCGCTAACAGGTTTATTGGTAGAACCTGTTCCTTCCTGGACCATGTCCCCTGAGCGACTAAAGAGTCGGTGTGGGCCCCCCAGCCCGAGGTGCTGGCGTCGGTCGTCAGGGTCGTCCTTTGCGGTTCCAGGAAACAGGAGCCCTTGCTGAGGGCGGGCGATGACCACCACCGGAGCGACCTCCTTGCTGACATCGGCAACCGGACTCTTACAGGGGAGTTGCTGCGATTTGCCCGCTGGAAGGGGAGAAGAAACCATTGAAGGTCCCTGGAGTGCAGATGAGCCCACGGCACGATATGTATCGCGGAAATCATTTTTCCCAGGAGGGAAGACAGCTGGTTCAGGGGAACCTTCGTTTGGGCCAGAACTAGCTGGGCGATCTCCAATATGCTGTCTCTCCGTTCCTGGGACAAGTAGACCCTGCACTCCAGGGAGTCAATAATGGCCCCCAGGTGGGTGACCCTGGTGGAAGGGGACAACTGGCTCTTACCCAAATTAAGGAGGAACCCGTGGTGTTCCAGTGTGTTGAGGGTTACCTGGATGTCCTGTTGGGCCTGAGACAGGGAAGAGGACTGGATAAGTATATCATCCAGGTAACACTGGACACGCACGGGGAGAGCCCTGAGATGGGCTGTCAAGGCGGCCAGAACCTTGGTAAATACCCTTGGCGCTGACGACAGGCCGAAGGGCAACGCCTGGTATTCATAATGCACCCCTGCATAGCAAAACCTGAGGTATTGGCGATGGGATGCGTGAATTGGAATATGGAGGTAGGCCTCCGTCAAGTCAATCGAGGCGAGAAAGTCGCCGCGCCTAATGCCCGCCAGAATTGATTGCAGGGTGTGCATCTTGAATTTTCTGTACCTCACATATCTGTTAAGGCGTTTCAGATCAAGAATTGCCCTCCATCCCCCCGAGGATTTTGGAACCACGAATAAGATGGAATAAAATCCTTGCCCCTGCTGGTCCTCGGGCACCCGTTGGATGGCTCTAATATCCAACAGGTGCTGGATTGCCTGATCTACAAGGACGCGTTTGGAAATGTTGGAAGACAAGGGGCATCGTAAGAAAAACCTCGGGGGGGTGGAGATAAACTCCAGGTACAGTCCTGTCGACAGGGTTTGTAAAACCCATGCGTCATTGGTGATTTCCTCCCACCGACTGGCAAATAATGCCAGTCGACCCCCAATGGGAGGGATCGGGTCACATCTACTTATACCGGCGGTAAGGGCGGCCATCGGCTCCTCTAAAGGGCCGTTTGGTTTGCCCACCCTGGAAAGGCCGGTCGGCGGCCGAGCGTTGCCGTGACCCATATGAATTCTGGGAAGTCCCGTACTGAGCCTGGGAAGACCCGTACTGACCCTGACCAGATTGGTATTGGTTCTGGTATCTACTGTAAGGAGGGTCAGAAGCTCTGGACCCCCGACGATAAGGAGGGGCCTTGTTGTAGGACTTTTTTGTGTAGGAGGGAAGAACTTTCCTCTTGTCCTTATTTTCGGTGGTAATGCGGTCTAGGGCCGGGCCAAACAGCGACTGACCGGAAATCGGGGCTGCGGCTAGCTTCCATTTGTGCCGCAGGTCAGCTGGCCAGCTGCGGAGCCAGTGCATCCTCCTGGCCACGACCGCCGTGCCCATTGCCCTAGCCGCGAAGCGTCCTGCCTGCAAGGTGGAGTCGGAGGCGAACTGGGTGGCCGCTATTAATTTGTTGATGTCACTATGCGCCCTTGTGTCGGCCTGAGGAATGTGGTCTTGGAGACCATGTAACCATTTAAGGGAGGTCCGGCAAAAAAAGGACGCTGTCGTTGATGCTCTGACCGCCCATGCAGCCGCTTGGTGATTCCGTTGGAGAATAGATTCCACGCGGCGTTCCTCCGGACGCAGGAGGTCATCTGGGTCCCCCGGTACGGGGGCGTTAGAATAGAGAGCCAACACCGGTGGATCGACGTCTGGAACTGGCAGGTGCTGGGCCAGTCGAGACGAGACGTTAAAGTAACGTTTGTCTAGGTTTGTAGGGGAAGGACCATTGGCAGGAGATTGCCATTGTTTCGTCACTGCCTCGACAAATAAGTTAGGCGTAGGGATCACCTCCATGGGGGACGTGGACGCCTCTCCAAATATGGGGTCGCCTTGTTCCGATGCAGTCTGTGGATCGGCAGCCGACGACGGGATGTTGGCCGTCGCCCTAGCCTTGTGCAGTAAAGAGCGGAAAAGGCTGGGGTGGAAAAGGGCGGTGGAAGTGGACGGTTCTGGGGCCAAGTCCTCATCATCTGACAGCTGAGGATGGAGCTGTTCCCCGGCTGCAGGCAGTTCATCGAGCTCCCCTTCCTCCCTGTCTAGGTCCCCAGCTGGAATGGGGGAACTGTGGATGGAGTACTCGTCGGCCTCCATCTCGTCTGAGGAGACTGGCGCCGGTACAGGAGGAGGTGAGTCGGCCCTGCGCGGTGGTGGGATGGGCTGAGAGGGGCGCGCCATTGCCCTGACTGCGGCCTCGATGCCACGTTGTATGGCATCGTTCATTCGTTGTTGTATGGCAGGATCCTCCAACGGGTCATCATGGCCGCTGGAAGAGGGCCTGCGCCGAGTATCCGGCTCCTGGACCTGGGAGGCACCCCAAACGTCCCCCTCACGTAAAAGGACGTTGTGGCCATCAAGGGAAACGTTGTCAGGTGAGTGACTGGTCTTTTTCCCATGGCCTAGATCTCCCAACAGGGGCCCCTTGGGGTGGTGTCCTGGAGTGCTATGGGGACGGGGGGTGCCATGGTGGGATGCTTCTGTATCCCCTGCATGCTTGTTGGAAGCCCCCTTATGTCCATCTCCCCTGGAAGAAGCCTTGGAAGACTTCTTGGTCTTGGCAGGGGGAGGGGTGTGGATGGGGGAGCGATCTCTGCTGTCGGTGGTGGCACGCGGCATTTGGGGAGCTTCAGGGGATGCCTCTGGCGGAAGGGGCCTGGCAGACTTCGATTTTGCCTTGCCCTGCTTGCCTGCGCCCTCAGCCATTGAGCAAAGACACACAGAAATAATGTTTATTAGGCAGCTGCAGCTTTCGTCGGCAGCCGCTTTCTCCGTCGCTCCGAGCCCGGTGGGAGGGAGAGGGACGCACTGCGCGTGCGCGCGCTCTCCAGCTGGTGAGCGGGCGGCGGAGGGAATCCTCTGATGGCCGGCTGCCTCACCAACGACGCTGTCCAATGAGAGCGCAGGGATTCGTCACTCAAGATGGCCGCCGATGACGTGGGCTCAGTTTCTGGAAACTGCCTTTCGCGCCACTTTAGGAGCGTCCGATGCGGCCTGTGGCTGAAGACGGCCTGACAGGGATTCCCCTGCTGGAGCGGCCCAGAAGTGTCGGCCTGACAGAAGCTGAATTCTGTTGGAGCGGCCGAAGAAAAAACGCCGAGGACGTTTGCCGGCTGTGGGAGGAGCACTCCAGCCGGGGGGGGGGGGTAAGCCGGTGGCCGCCCAAGCGCAGGGCTTCTGCGGCTTTCGGTTGATGATTTTCTGGCTTCCCCCCGCAATGTAAATAAGTGTTAGAGGTGCCCAACGTGAAGACCCCCAGGGAGGTAGCCACCCCCACCGGGACGTTGGGAGGAACAGCTCAGGCAGCCGCCTGAGCCGGCTCAACCCAGGGAGGGACACAGGTGGAAGTGACAGCTGTCACCTGGGGAGACTTACTGGTAGATGAGAGATAGAATCACTGTAATAAGTCAATCAGGATCCAATAGCTGCGGAACTGGCCTCCAAGGGAGAAGCACAATGCCCTTTGGCTAAAAGGACCGAGATTAAAAGAGGGGGTGCCAATCTAGGTTGGCACTATTTATACCCTTTCTAAGACTCGGTCCTATTGGCTAGAGGGCAGATTTAACCCATTCCTTGGAGGCTAGCTCCGCCCACTATGGAGAACAGCTTCTTTTCTGTATTGTCCAAGAAATGGTGTGGGATACAGAGATCTCACCCCAAATACTTCTTTTTTGACTTTTTATCTCATGTGATGATCTTCCTTGAAGCCCTTACTCTTAGGTTCCCAACTTTGCATATCACATTGTCAAAGAACAGGGGTTCCACCAACACGGGGTAAAAGGCTCACTTTTCCAAATAAAAATGTCTTTGTTTTCATTCCCTTTTTATCGTTCTCATTTCAGCTAATTTTAATGATTAAAAACATGCAAGACTATTCTTATCATTAGAACTATAAATAAATGAGAGATAACTGCGACCACTGCAAGTCCAGTTTTCTTCTAAACCTCCACCTCTCCCCAAAGTATCACCATATAATAAGAATTAACTAGTAGAATATTATTTAATTTCGGCTCCAAACTTCCAAAGTGTCTGCATTCCTGAATGTACAGTACTGTATGGATTCTTAGGGTTTTTTGACATCTGGTTCTAGTTGGTAAAATGTAGGCTCCATGGGAAGGGGAGGTGGGGAGAGAGAAGACCCCTCCCCAAAAAAAATTCCTCCACCCTGAAATCTGTCCAATCTGTCCTGGCTCAATGTTTAATTATTCCATAGACAACTAATCCCCCATAACAATAGCTTGTTGAGTTGTTTCCAGTGCCATTCTCTTCTGTACTCCATCTTACTCAAGACTATTGGCTCAGCTGCTCTGACATCGCTGGGGAAAAAATCATGGTGATCCTTTGAAATACCCTGATGTCACTCAGGAGATATTCTTCATTAGTTTAGAGAAGACTAATTGAACAGGACAGGGAAACCTGAGGATTGGTGGGAAATAACTTGGGAGTCACATGAAAGGGGACCCATGATCACAACTGATGGGAGGAAAGGCTGCCTATTCTTTCACACAGAAACCTACACGACGTTTCTTCTGGCCAAATGAGTCTCAGATCTCTGTTCTCCCACGCCTCTTCTTTCACGCAAACAGTGAATAAAGAGGCATAAAATAGGCTTGGAATTATCCTATTATGGTCCTCTGTTTTTCATTGGGTTGGTGCTGAGATCAGTTCAGGTCTGTTCCTCATCTGTTTGCAGCAATACAGTGGCTGCAGTGGAAATGACCTTGCGCACTGGATATTAACTGCACTGTACGACTCTCCCATCTGTGGCATAGTCCAGGACCCACTAGGTGCTCCCGTGTAAAATTGGAGACACTTCTCCGTATCAACATTCACTGGATGTAAACGTTATCTTCAGAGGACAGTAAAGGACAGTAGAGGAATGACGTTGCCAGAAAGTGCCATATGGTGCTTGTTGCTCATGCGGTGACATTGGCATGGCTTGGAGAACAGGCTAGATCAGGGCAAATAAACAGATTTAGACACCTTTATTATTCCAGGAAAAAGCACATCCTAAAAACGTTATTAAAGGTTTGTACTGCAGCATAAACAACCAGGTCCAAGTCCAAATTCAGAGGCGAGAGGGACTTCTAATTTATTGTTTGGTGAACTTTAAGCATCAACCTTTCAACCTGCTTAGCTGAGAGCTAGACACTGTCGCAAGTTCATCAGCACTCTTTCCATACAACCTTAATTCCCTTAGGAGAGTCATAGACCCATAGCTAAGATATTAACTATCTTCAAGATCAGATGCTGGGAATTTCCATTTGAAAGAATGAAACCTGAGTCCAACTTGGACTCTGGAAAGCAGCCACTAGATACCAAGTGATTAGGTTAAACTTTTGAGTGTTTTTTTTAATCTTATAGGAAGGTGTTCCATTAATCAATTTTCATTCATGGGGCTTATTAACACATTTCGCTCCTTGCAGACAGCTAAAAGGCACCTTGCAAGTTTCTCCCCCCAGACCTGTAAATTAGGTGAGGACAATACCCAAGAGATTTGGAACAAAACACAATGACACAACCTCAAATATACCATCCCAATAAATTTGAGAATAAGGTAAATGGTTAAACAGAAGCTTTTTTTGGGGGGGGGGGAGAAAACTACTGATGAACAAGTTTTTTTTTAATTTATCTAAGAATTCCAAAAGGTAGGAAAACATGCAATTAGGATGCAGGCGAATAAGATAATTCAGCTTTAGTGGTAAAAATGATTTTCTGTTCGTGTTTTTCCTTCTCTGCTCTGTGTTCAGCAGAAAAAAACTGGCTTCAGATCAGATAATATCATGTAGTTCTTGGCTTCAGATAACATTCCTTTTGAGACGATTGGTTTCCTTCAGATATATACGATTTGCAAAGTAATTCAAGTTTTTATTTTTACACATTATCAACCAATGCTTAACAAGCACATGGACAATCAACACTGCTATCCAACATTCGACACAGCTTCACACCAACATGTGGACTGAGGGAAGCTGTTTTGAATAGCATCATAGCGTCATGTTGAGCTGTTCCTCAACATTTTTTGGCAGAAAGAACCTGTCCCATCACAAATGAGCCCATGTACAGGATTTAGCAATGGTTCCTTCCTTCCTTCTGAGGGTTTCTTTTAAAAATTACTCTTGAATTTAAATGCCTCACATGGAAACAAGTCATATTGGAGTAACTTGGATGTGAAAAGCAATTTTGCAAACATGATGGAACACAAATATGGGTTGGTTCACAAAGCACACTAATTTATAGAACCATAAAGTTGGAAGGAGCAAGCATCCAAATTTAACTCTCAGCCACCAAGCCTCTGCCTGAACATATATTTTGCTCAATTTTGGCTCAGTATATTGGGCAGCCCTACTCCACCCTTTGTGATTTATCCTATGACTGTAGTTAAGTAAATCATGGCTCACTGGTGTACAAACTAGGTCATATTCTAGGCAAGGTATAACCATGACAAATAGGCTTCATGCCAGCACTATAGCACTTTAAGCAATTCATCAAATTTCCCAAAGCTGTATCAAACCCAAGAAAGTAGAAATAAAAACTGTTTGATTTGTTCAGTTGCTGTCCCACCTACAATCTTCTAAATACACCTTTGCTATATTTTGACAAGACTTTCTAATTTATAATAATAATAATAATAATAATAATAATAATAATAATAATAATAATAATAATAATAATAATAATAATAATAATAATAATAATAATAATAATAATAATAATAGAGTTGGAAGGGACCTTGGAGGTCTTCTAGTCCAACCCCCTGCTTACGCAGGAAACCCTACACTACTTCAGACAGATGGTTATCCAACATCTTCTTAAAAACGTTCAGTGTTGGAGCATTCACAACTTCTGGAGGTAAGCTGTTCCACTGATTAATTGTTCTGTCAGGAAATTTCTCCTTAGTTCTAAGTTGCTTCTCTCCTTGATTAGTTTCCACCCATTGCTTCTTGTTCTACCCCCGAACATAGCAACCATTTATTGCTATGGTTATTATTAAACCAGTACTGGACTGTATGTGGAGCACTCTTCCAATTTGTTAGACTCAGATTAAAAATCCCAACAATATGCTGAGCATGTATACACATTTAATACATCTGATGCTTACTAGACTGGACGTAAGGTTTTTATGGACCATAGCCTTCATCATTTTGATACTGGCTTTTCTGTTCAATTAAAAATGACAGACCAACTTTTGAGAAAATAGATTTTTATTAGGTTTTTTTTTTAAAGAGATCAAACACTCAAAACATTGAAAGCCCCCTTTCAGATCACAACTAGTGTTTTCTACAAGCATCCTTTTGTTTAGGAGTGATCTGCTCCAACAATAGAAAAAGCCAACCACATCAGGTGGTTTGTGCTGCTCTGGTCAGTTTCAGAGACAACCGCCAATTACAGGATTAGGACCAGGGTCTATGCGATTGGAATGGCATAAGAGGTAAAAACTTTGGCAAGACCCCCTCCCCCAACCTATATCATATCATATTTAAAGACCAAATTCATTTCACAAGGAAAGGGTGTATTGAGTAGTGTTCTGAGCATAGCTAGTAAAGCCAAGAATGAAGACTACGGAAAGAGGAGAGAGATAAAATCAGAACCAGACTAGATCACCTGATGTCTTCCAGTAGCTTTTAGATATTAACTTTCATTTACTTGCCTAGTCAATAGCAAATGGTTTTTGGAATAGCAGTTTAAAGTATCTGGAAGATACAGAGCCAGGCTATTCCCCTGTGCAAGCATCCATTATCACTAATAATTTGGCAATTCACAAGCCATGTTGAGATATAATTCTCTATATACATAGGATACTTGGAAGTATAGTGTCCCAAACCTCAATGCAACTCTCTCCATTTACTCTAGAACAGTGTTTCCCAACCTTGGCAACTTGAAGATGTCTGGACTTCAACTCCCAGAATTCCACAGCCAGCGAATGCTGGCTGGGGAATTCTGGGAGTTGAAGTCCAGATATCTTCAAGTTGCCAAGGTTGGGAAACACTGCTCTAGAAAGAAGAGCATAGTAAGCAGCTAACAGAGGCCTGGTAGCGAAGGCAATGCATAAATCCCATGTACCAATGAGTCTCTTCTTTGCTCTCTCCATCTAGAACTGTTTTGAAAAGTAATTTAAATATATACTGAAATACTATTGCATTAGGAAGATGTGAGTCATTTTGTATCTTGGTAGAAATGATGTGACTTCTGTGTAGCGATGTTCCCTATCCTTTTTTTTTTCTTTTGGCATCCTAGAGTGGTAGCCCTCTGCCTCAGATCGTACCATATATGAACTGGGACAAGTATCATCCAATCATCAGTAGAAGATACAATCAGCAAAGTTAGAGGGCAGAAGACTGCAGTGAAACTTCAGTATGGCGTTCCCTACTTCCTTCCACCTACTCTGCAAAAGCCAATTATGCCCTTAGAAGGAGAAAGGATAGCAGTTTGGAAGCCACCTTTATTCCTGAAGCCTTTTAATTTGGGTGGCCTAAAACAGCCTTTCCTTGTAACCCAGTTTATTCTAGAATGTACAGGTTGGGGAAGGCTAACTTAGATCAATTTTGTTTGAGGCCGAAGGGAGAATTGAGGATTAGAAACCAAAACTATGGTACCTTTGTATGATTAAGTAAAGTAAATCCAACAGAGTTCAATACATTGTATTTATTTATGGTGACAGATTCTAAAGAATCCAAAGTTCGTATGTCAGGCTTATTGCATGACAGATTTGATTAGCTGCAGAACACATTCAAACACAAGTCTAGAAGTGCCATTCATAGTGTCAAACTCTTCAGGATATTCTCATGCACACAAGGAAAACAGCAGTATCACAGCAGATATATCTGGTGCAGCCTCTACTTATATTTCACCACACATCCCCATACAGCAAAAAGTGCTTGGAAAAAAAAAGCGTCCAGCAAGCCCTTGATTACATGGGAGAACATTTTCCCCCAAACACAGCATTGATCTGGTGTTTTTTTTTATAGAGGCAATTTTTACTATTTAAATTTTCACCCATCATTTTAGCTAAAAACATTGCTGTCAGCCAGCTGTGCGGTTTTAGTGCAAACCCATTTCTCTCCTTGTAAATGTGAATTATCAACATAGTTGTCAAAGCAAAGCCTTCCTTCAAGTGGCAGAGGAAACCTAGGACAGCCCTCTTAATCATCAGGCATTGCAGCCATGTTCATTGCAAAATATGGAAGTCTTCACCAGTATAGAGGAGAGATCATCTTCTAAAGCCACCTATATATTCAAGAACTCTATTTACACAGCACTGGATTTATCAGAATTGAGAAGTTTCTCTTAGCTTGTACAACTTGTAGAAATACCAAAGTGGGTGAAGTTGTGGTAGGTATTGATCAATAAGTCAATAGCTATGAAAAACTGCCTTACCATCTCAGCTCATTGTCTCTCAGGAAGAGGCAGGGTATTTAGCTAGACAAAATCCAAGTATATTTTATTTCTTTTTCTTTTTTAGTCTGCTCCAACAAGGTACAATTTTGATTGCAAAGAAAACAGATTAGCAAATAAGTCAACCTTCAAAGATACACCATGGAGTATTTTGTGTATCCCTTACAGAGCAGGTATGTCCAATAGCCATACCTGCTGCCTCAGCTTCCTAAAAAGTATAAACTAATCTGAACTGATATGTTGTAAAATTTCTATGCAATTCAAAAAAATATACAGGAAGAATTATTGTGCTGGGTAAATAATTATTTCAAAACCTAATTTGACAAGACATCAACAATTTCTTGTGTACAGTTGTCTACAGCTCTCTTGTCTCTTACTTATTCTACTGTAGCAAGGGCAACACAAGGAATTTTCTCTACATCGAAATTTTATAAGCAAAAGCAAGGCAATGGACCTGTGCAAATCAGATCCGATCCAAATGTATTTTTTTCTAAATCAGATTTAAATTGTCAGTTCAAACGTGTGAATTGTGTTAATCCAATTTGCAAGTCCAATTCAAACAAAAGTCGTCTAAATTGGATCACTACATCTGATTCAACGCATCAAACCTAGTCTTCAATTTCATGACTTGATTCAATACATCACTGAAACCTTGTCAAATTAAGACTATAAAGTTTTGCACAGCCATAACAAGCAGAGTTAAAATGTTTCCTTAGTCTAACATGGAATCAAGTAGGTAGTCACAGACACCCAACAGGAAGAGAAGCACAATTCTCAAGATACTGTAGTGGGCTATTAGACAGAAAGCAGAGAGCTTCTGGGCCAAGGACTAACTGGTTCTTTTTGTTAACCAGGACAAAGGCTATGCAGGTACCTTTTTTGTTTTTTGGTCCAGCTCATTTTTACTCGAATACCATTGACAGTCGTAGAGGCTATTAAAGCCTGGGAACAACTGCTCCTTGCATGAAAAAGATCTATTGATCCACACAGCAAAATACTGATCTATAGACTTTCCTTTAAGAGGAATTAACATGTTAGCGTTTTGGCACTGCACATGAAGTTGAATAATAATTCAGGGTAGTTCCTATTTCCTCTGGTAGCCTTCGCAATGAGGGCACATAATCCATCTCATTAGAAATTCTCTATCATTATGAATTGAACCCCCATTTAGTTCCCCATCCCAGCTCTGCTCCAATTGTTAATCAGTGCTGCTGGTCCATCAGACAGCAAGCCATGTTACAGTGGCTGCTGTGGAAAGCCTCTGCCTACCTCAGTTCCCTTGACAGAAATGAATGTGTGATCCTAAAACCAGAAATTCCTGGCAAACATCCATAACTAAGCTGTCAATATAGATTTCTGCCACTACAAAAAAAAATTTACAGTATTAGTTTTTTGGTTGCAGGCACTTGTATAAGATTTCTTTGGTCCCTTAAAAGGAATTAACCACTTTGAAATATGTTCAGAAAAAAATAGAGTCTGCACAGCCCATAATGCTTCTTGCACTAAGAAAGAAAGAAAAATCAGCTGGCATTTAAGGTAGTGCAGCTCTGCTTTTAACCTAATCCTTTCCACCCACCTTATACATTAACTCAAGCATTTTCTTCCTGTAAACATCTCTGGTAATTAGACATATCACTGCACAATTTCCCACAATTAAGTAGACTTATAGTTCCAATGTAAGAGCAAGATACTCAAGAGCAAGAGACCTATTTTTTTTCTTTCTTTTCTTCTGAACACACAGCCTCTGCTCCTTGAGAAGACAAAGACCGGAGCTTTTTTCAGCATTCAGCTGCAGGGGAGCCACGTTGGGTAGGAGTGACTGCAAGGCAGAAGAGGTTGCATGTGGGTTACGTAATAGTTGACGTTTATTTCACTGGTGTATGGTGCTGGCTGATAATAACAAGTCACATTTGTGACAGTTGGAATTATGTTCCGCTCAGCCAGGACCCGGAGGGCCAACATGGCAATGAGGTTCAGCGTCTGTCGTCTTTCGTGTCCCATCAGGCACACCGTACTCTCATTTACCACTCTGTGTAAGGTCATCAGGCAATCATACCTTTTGCTTTCCATCCCTACAAAGTGGCTTTGGAGGTAAGACTCCAGCTTTCGTTGCTGTTCCCCAATGTCAGGAAAGTCTATAAAAAACCTCGAACACATGTACCTCTGCAAGGCTTTCATGTCAACTTCTGATTTAGCTTGAAATCCCCTCACGAGGAGGTTGCAGTACTTCAGAAGCCCGCCTCCTCTGATTTCCTCTGGATTCCTAGTAGCTATAATTCGGTTCCTCAGGTGATCAATCGCCTCCTCAAAGTCCCCATACATACTCTCCCCAGTGACAGTAGGGTGGAAGTTTGCAGACATTGGATTCTCTGAGCATTCTCCAAAGAGCAATAGCGAGTCTAATATGATCTGGAAAGAATCAACGCTGAACTCGAACTGCCTCCGGAGAGTGTCTACAAATTTGAGCTCCACGTTCTTCCCACTGTTGTTTGACAGTGATATAAGGCTCCAGCGGTCAGTTTCATTGCACACTTTCACCAACTTCTGCACATAGGCCTCCTTCAGAGTCATGGGAGTGATCTTATCTTTGTTTACCCCTTCTGGGAGGAAATCCAGGAGACAATCCATCACTACATCTTTTACCAGCTGGAAAATATCCTCGCTTTTCAGATCGACACCAAAAATGAGATCCAGATCTTTATACCCCAGACCGCTGTCCTGGTGCAACACGTGGCTAGCTGCTGAGCCATTCAACCTCACATTGTGGACAGTGATGCCTTGCTTTTCTAGACGACTACGGACCACCTGCAAAGCAAGGAGAGGCAAATTGGTACGAGTTGACAGTAACTAATGGTGTGGAAAGCAGTTTCAATGGGGAATGTAACAGACCACAGGCTAGGAAATTTGAAATGTGTGAATATGTCCTTAGTGTCTTTTGAGACAATACAGAAAATCAAGCCAAAAAGCACAGTGTAATAGCCAAATGTGAGACATTCCTATGAGCCCAGCTGAATATAATGCCTGGAAATGACCAAATCTACTGTTGTATCGCTGTTTGGACACTTGTCTTATGGGATAAATAGCAGCTCAGGTGAAGAATTTTTAAATAGGGATAGTATATGAGAAAGGGATTAACTACTAACTTTACCAATAATCTGTAGACCACCTTTTTACTGAAAGTTTGGCGTGACATCTAGACTGATCTTAAGTAGATTTCGGGTTTTGGTCCTGATATCATTATGCATAGTTACAGATGAACAGATCTTCCATACACTTTGTTGTTCTCCCATCTTAAGGTGGCATCTGCCCTGAGAGGTTCAAAATAAATACTTGGGCCTTCTCTTATTACCTTTACTTTCAAAGTCAGGAATTCTCCTACAACTTTCTTGTAGCGCAAATGATAGATATAAATTTGAGGTTCTAGTATGAAACGTGAAATAAGTTTGATGTTAGTTTAAAAAACTGGTGAGTGATATTCCAGATTGCCAAGGTTTAAGGACAAAGGAAAGCTGCTCCTCTATAGACCTATAACCATACAACTTTAAACACCTTGTGAAAAATTTAAGTTCATGCAGCTGCAAATTTGTTCAAATTGAAATGCAACTCAGGCTGTAAGTACAAACAAAATTATAACATACCGTAGGGTTGAGATTAACCCCCCCCCAGTCTTTTAGTTCTCTTCCAAAATCAATTACCATCACTTCAATAGACATTCACAAAAGATATATGAGATATATGAGATATCCAGATGGCTGTACTGTACTGATACACATAAGTGTCATCTTAGTCATCAGGACTAAGTCAGGCCACAATGTCGGAAGCAGGCTTCACTCAGAGACACTTATAATGAAAGCATATGTTACACCTAGTTAGGGAAAAAAATGTTAAGATACAGAATTTCAGACCACCAAAACCCAGAGCATGAGGATTTTATTCTACCAAAACTAGTCATTAGCTTTCTGGTAAGGTTGGAGATTTTAATGGTGTTCAAGAAAGTAAATAAATACCAAGCTACTCTTAATATATCTGAAGAATCTGAAGAAAAACCAGATTATACAGCAACTATTCAAGTTTAAGGGAAAAATGGTTTAAATGTCCTACGGGAGGTTTTTTTTTCCTGTTTCACAACTAGAACACAGTTGGAAACTGGATAATTTAATATTAGAAGAATAAAGCTTACTGGTCAATTTGTATGGCTAGTGTATCATTAGCCATCTTGCAGAATAGGCACATTAAATATTCCTTACCTCTTTTGGTTTAGAGACAACACACATCAGGCATTAGAACAGTAACTGCCTTTTTAGGTTACGTGCTCAAGACTGGTGAACTCTGTATTTAACACTGACTAATATTTTCTGGTCAGAGTCAATCATTTCAGTTTACAGTACAATGAACTGCTATGTGCCATTTAGTAATTATATGGTTTTAGAGGTATACAAAGACTAGCATTTCCCTTTAAGAACAGTTGTCCTTTTGCATGTTACAACAGTATTTATTTTATTTTTTATTTTATTTATTTGTCAAACATGTATAGTAGTAATTTGTATAAACATAAGTAAAAAGTAACGATAAAAGAGGACAATAGGACAGTAGGACAGGGACGGTAGGCACAGTGGTGCGCTTATGCACGCCCCTTATTGTTCTGCAAAGTTGTGAGGTTTTTTGTAACTTGACTTGAAGCAAGACATATTTCATCTAATTAATTGGACAGATATTATGGGATGCGTTGGGAGGTTCTTATCAATATTTAATATTTAATATTTATAATATTGCTGAAGTGATCAAGTTTGTGTGTGCAAACATACCTGTGAACTACTCTAGCTAAATCAGAATGCAGATCCTGGCTAATTTGTCAGTGTCCTTGTGTAGTATAACTAAAACAGAATTAAACCAAGTCTATGTGTTTTTGTAAAAACAACCTATATTACTTTTTTAAACAACTCACTGAAAAAAGAAGAACGTGCTTTTCTATCAGACTATTTCAATCTCACTGGTTAATGGGGATATTTCCAAAAGTTATCCATCAAGAAATTTTTTTGAACTGCATTGCAGAATTTATTTCAGTTGTACAGGGTGACCAAGCAGGTTAGATAAAAATGTCAGGAGGGCACAGAGTTCTTCATATTTGCATCCAGTGACTGAAGGAGGGGGAAAAGTAAATTATATTCTTCCTTTTTGTATTGGTTTTTAAAAGCTACCTTGACACCTTGAGTACCATTGTTGCTATGGTCATTTGTTGTCAA